>BQNB010004638.1:0-106602 GCA_026074375.1 Tanacetum coccineum | reverse complement strand
GAAATCATCATCTTAGGAAGTTTTAACCTTTGTTTTAAGAGCGCTAAGTATGAGTTAAGTGAAATCATCAACCTAGGAAGTTTTAATCTTTGTTTTAAGAGCTTATATCAGTTAAACATGCTTTTGTTAGTTCAATTAGGATCCTAAATTATAGGTAATCCAAACACCCCTTATACTGCTTCAGAACATGATATCTGATCATTTCCACGTATAGCTGCTACAAACCAAAAGGCGTGAGAGTTTTTGGTTTTAGATTTACCAGCTATCTCAGATTATTTTCTTCTCTCTTCGTGTGTTTTATATTAAAAGTAACATTGCATCTATTTTCAGTGACTAATAACAACATTTTGATTTTACAATGTAGAAACTTGTTAATCCCACAACAATTGAAAAGTGTGCAGTGGCATGGCTAACTTGTTTGCTAGATGTGACATATGTAATCTTGGCTCACAATCTGGCTCAAGCACACCATCCTTTTCAAGACCAGTTTCCTTCAAAACCCCACCATCTCCTTCCTTTGATACAAGAAACATCAGGTAAATTTGATCATTTGTGGTAAAAGGTAAAGGTAAATGAGTTTTTTTCTTGATCAAATATCTTAATGCACAATCTTTAGAGTGTGAATATTATATGTACATGAAAACTTATATGGATGGAACTAAATGGATCTGAATTAATTGGTAAAAAACACTCAATTGGCATTAGTAAATGTGTACTTTTCATTTTGTTTCTTTGTCAAAAATCAGTCATACAAGGGCATAATATGTTGCAGACTTGATAGAACAAAGTTGGATCATGTAATCCTGCCTTAATTAACTCAGTGTAATCAACAACACCGTATAGAAACCGAGTTGGCTCAATGTGATAAAAAGATTCAAGCATCATGAATGGTGGTAAATCTTTTTCTTGCCGCTTATATTATCCTCTTAAACTTTGATAAGACCGAGTAGATTACAAATTATTATGCATAATAATATATAGGAGACTTTTTGTTTGTTACTACTTGTAAAAGGTATTGGAGATTGTTTAGCTAAAGCTAGAAGCGGTAATTGATTGTTGCAATGAGATCTGCCAGCAAAACGACACACAAGCTCAAGACAATACAAACGTGCATGTTTGCAGTAGCTTGCCCTTGTCCATTCCATCGTTGGGAAAGACCTTATCTGAGGCCCAACTCACCTTGAGAAAAGCAAGCCATGTAAGTCTCAACATGACCCCATAGCCAGTTACAACTTCATTTATTGTGAATGCATGTGAATGTGCTATAATTATGGTACTATGATGCTCGTGGGAGGCGAACTTATGTTCATTTCTCCACAAAGAGGATCTAATATGAGATGTTTTCATTTACCTCCACATGTAGAGAATGCCATACAAAGTTGTTACATTCTATCTTATGTTCCATACTTACCATAACAATGTCTTTTTTCGCCAGGAAAACTGTTGGGACGCTCAAACAGACATGAACAAGATAATTACGAGAAATGAATATGCGATGCACGCCGAAATCAAGAGTGAATAGCAAGAAACGAACGAATGTTCTCTGCTACAACAAAGTCAAAAACTACACAAATTGCACTACAAAAGTGCTATACAAAGAAGTTGCATTTAGGCTTAAAATGTATAATGTTAATTTTTTTCTACAAACTCTCATATATTAATTCACATTTAAGTTTATTTAATTTAGTTATGTTGGTATTCTTTATAAATGTTTAAATGAACGTCTATATGTATCAATTAAATTCATGAGGCTCACCCGTCCATCGAACATGGCGTGAACATTATCACTTTTTTTCTTCCAGTTTTTGTGTTTAAGAAATTTGTTGTTATTTATTATTTATATAAGTTCATTTAAAATCCGTCAAGTTTATGAAGCTAAACCGCCCATCTACCAATAATTAACAAACAAAAAAACGTAAATAATAATTACAAGTCATACCCGCCCATCGGGCGGGTTTTGCAACTAGTATATATATATATTATATGTGTATCTAATGTATAATAAGATTGTATAGACATATATATCTCTATATATACATATAATATCTATATATACTTATATTTAATATATATGATATATACATATATATATATATATATATATATATATATATATATATGATCAGGATAGAAGATTTCCCTAGATATAATCATGCAATAGATCAGAGACCGAGTGTTGGAGAATTGAAAACAAGCACGGTAGTCTTCACAATCATAGGGAATCCTGCGAGCAAAAACGGATACCTACGAAACACAACATGGAGAGAAGCACTCACCCACACTTATTCTAATACTACATCACACTTATTCAAGATAAAGATAAAAATAGATAGATAACACGGGTTGCCTCCCGAGAAGCGCTTGTTTATTAACGAGTCACTAGCTTGACTCACCCCCGAATTTAGTTGTTCATGGGGAAAAGATTGAGATCCGGGACATCCAAAGCATGGATGCACCCCTCCTAATAAAGTTGATCCGATGCCCGTTTACTTAAAGTTGGACCAGTTGGGTTCTGATAACCAACGGGCCAATAAGAAACACTTTAGTAATTGTAAATGGGCCGGACCAACGAGATTTCAATTTGCCCGAGAAAATCTTCAATCTAGAATTAAAAAGAAAGACACGATCACCAACATGGAATTCTTGGTTTTTGATTTTTGAATCGTGAATCTTCTTTGTCTTTTTCGTATAGATCAAAGAATTCTCATAGGCCTGATCCCGAAGTTCTTTTAATTCATTTAATTGAACCTTTCGGTGATCACCCGCAGTCTTAAGATCAAAATTAGTCCACTTTAAGGCCCAGTAGGATTTGTGCTCGAGCTCAATGGGTAGATGACAAGCTTTACCGTACACAATCTTATATGGAGTTAACTAATAGTAGTCTTAAAAGAGGCACGAAAAGCCCATAAAGCGTCATCTAACTTATCAGCCTATTTAGCATGATGCTCACCTACTGTCCTCTCTAAACTCTTTTTCAAACCACGATTAGACACCACCACTTAGCTACTAGTTTGAGGATGATACGAGGTAGAAAGCTTATGTTTAACACCATATTTTTCTAGCACCTTAGCAAATTGATCATTACAAAAATGTGTACCTCGATCACTAATAATGGCTTGTGGGGTTCCAAACCTAGAAAATAACTGTTTCAAAAATTTCACAACTACTTGGGCGTCATTAGTGGGTAAGGCTTTGGCTTCAACCCATTTGGAAACATAATCGACAGCCACGAGTATATACTTGTTCCCTCGTGAAGACGGGGACGACCCCATAAAGTCGATGCCCCACACGTCAAAGATCTCATAAATCTGGATAAGATTCTGAGCCATTTCGTCCCTTTGTTAGATTTTTCCTTGACGTTGACATGCGTCACAGTGTTTGACCATGTCATGGGCATCACGATATATAGTGGGCCAAAAGAAACCAGAATCAAAAACTTTCTTGGCGGTGTAGTTAGGGCCATGATGTCCTCTGGTGGGACCATGGTGACAAGCTTCTAGAATATCCATAGCTTCCTTCCCATCCACACACCGCCTAATTATTTGGTCAGCACAGATTCTAAACAAATAGGGATCATCCCAAAAATAATGTCTTATATCTTTAAAAAATTTCTTCTTTTGCTAGGATGACATCCCTCTAATAAGCACATTACCCACTAAGTAGTTTGCAATATTGGCATACCACGGGGGTTCATTATCATCATTAAGGGCAATCATATTCAGGTACTTGTGTGGAAAATTATCATTCATTTCCATTTCAACGAGATCCCCTTTATAAGGATTTTTAAGTCTACTCAAATGATCAGCCGCGAGATTCTCTGCTCCTTTTTTATCGCGAATCTCGATATCAAACTCTTGGAGCAGGAGTATCCATCAGAGTAATCTCGGCTTAGCATCTTGCTTAGCAAATAAGTACTTTAAGGCCGAGTGATCCGCATACACTATTGTCTTAGACAAGACAAGGTAAGACCGGAATTTCTCAAACACATACACCACAACTAATAACTCTTTTTCCGTAGTGGTGTAATGTGTCTGAGCATCTGATAAAGTCTTACTCGCATAATGTATGGGCTAAAAATATTTGTTCTTTTGCTGGCCCAAGACAGCTCCTACCTCAAAGTCATTTGCATCACACATGATCTCAAACGGTAAGTCCCAATCAGGGGCCATGAGAATAGGAGCCTCGGTGAGTTTCTTTTTAAGATTCTCAAAAGATTCCATACATTCTTTTGAAAATATGAACGGAGTTTCTTTTTCTAAGAGATGGGTCATAGGCCGGGCTGTTTTTGAGAAGTCTTGGATGAATCTCCGATAAAAGCTGGCGTGACCTAAGAAACTCCTTATTCCTTTAACCGTAGTGGGAGGAGGTAATTTAGCAATAACATCAACCTTAGCACGATCAACCTCGATACCATACTTAGAAATCTTATGGCCGAGGACAATACCCTCTTTAACTATATAGTGGCACTTCTCCCAATTTAAGACAAGATTGGTATCTTCGTACCTTTTAAGCATCATGTCTAAATGGGAGAGGAAAGAAGAGAATGAATCCCCAGAGACCAAAAAATCGTCCATGAAAACTTCCATGGTTTTCTCAATCATATCATGAAAAATTGCCACCATACACCTTTGAAAAGTTCCTGGGGAATTGCAAAGATCGAAAGGCATCCTACGGTAAGCAAAGGTCCCATAAGGGCAGGTGAAGGTGGTTTTTTCTTGGTTTTGGGGATCGATAGGAATTTGGAAATACCCAGAAAAACCATCAAGAAAATAATAGAATTCATTCCCAACTAAACGTTCAACCATTTGGTCCATGAAAGGAAGAGGGAAGTGGTCTTTACGGGTAGCGTCATTTAATTTTTGATAGTCGATACAAACACACCATCCCGTGACCAATCTAGTCGGAATTAGCTCATTATTGTCATTAGTAACCACTGATGCGTATTTTGCTTTAAATATATTTTGTTCAAGTTTTAAATTTATAAAACTCGATTACCGATACACGCACTAACGGGCAGAGAACCCGGTCGTATATAGTGCAGTAGCTTGGTAAATCCGAGGTCGTCCCAAGAGCTAAGATTAAATAGTTCTAATTTGATTATTGTCACGTTTTAAAATGGTTTGAAGATTGATTTTAAGAATTACAGAAAAGTAAATGCAATAAAATAAATAGATAGAAGATATCAGGGAGAAAGGCGTGCTAACCTAGCCATTTCATTACCAATACTATGATTACATTTTCCTGTGCAATGTTTAATTATAAGTTCCATTAGTGGTTCTAAAGTCGACAGACCTGAATTTCCATTTAAGGTCGGTCCTATGCTTACTCTGCGATCCCACATTCCCCTACGATCACACGAGCAGGGCATCCAAGCTTGCAGTGGTTAAACCCCAACTACCCTTAAGACCAATCTATAATCTAAATCGATTATTTACCTCCTTTGAAAGAGTTCCCGTACTTTTTAAGTATTTAATGTGACAAAGGCAGTAATTTTGTTGATTCATACACTAGGGATAGATGTCAAGCTACCCTAGTACCCCACTAATCCCAAGTTCAACATGGTAAGTCTAATATCAGGATTAATAAGATCTAAGTCACCCTCTGTACTACCAAAATATGGGGATCAATAAAAGGCTATAAGGATATCTAACACAACCATAATTAAACAGGAAATCATAATCACAACACTACTAACTACATGGTTAGGCCAGCACTAGGACTGCTTAGCTGTTCATAATAATAGCAATGCAAGAATTAATGAATAAAGACATGGATTTAATCATCATAATTCTTACTGAGAATGAAATGAATGATTGAATACAATAAGTATGCTAGTGGCTTCTCCCTTGGACCTTCAGATGAAATGCTTCGAACCTTAGGGGTTTGGTTCACCCCTTAGAACTGTGTGTGAAGTGGTGGTGGTGAGTGATGCTGAATGAGCCGGATGAGGGCTCTATTTATAAGCTTCGAAAGGTTTACGGCGTAACCCGTATGGGATGTTACGCCGTAATCTTGCTACGTAATCAACTAATCTTCAAGGCATAAAAGGGTGTTACGATGTAACCCTGTCGCATATGTTACGCCGTAACACTCAGTCAGCTACATCATCTTCTTGTAAATTCGAATGGTGCAGCGTAATCTTGGAGATACTTTATGTCGTAAAGGGTGTGATGACTCATTTCTTCATTAGAGTATGTTACGGCGTAATCCCTTGGGGGTGTTACGCCGTAAACTGCCTTGGACTCTTCACTTTAGTGCATTTCTTGTCCAAATCCCTTGTCTTTTGCTAAAATGCTCACTTGGTCCCTGAAAACTAATAATAAACAATTAAGTAACATTTTCATACATTAATAGCATATTTGTAAGCATTTTTTAGGGAATTTGATATTAAAATGTATCAATTATTTGATGTTATCAAATATCCTCCCACTTGACTTCTACTTGCCCTCAAGTAGAACCGTTTAGAATAATTCATAAAAAGATTTCCTCAATCTAACTTGGAGAAATGAATTTATAAACTACTTATGCTGGAAAACATCTTAGCTGAACACCTCACGAAAAGGGGATAAAAAACACTCAACTCTTATTATTAATATAAGTGTTCAATTTCGGGGTGATCACTGATAAGTGCTTAATTACACATATCTTTTACCTCTAAAAACGAGCTTAAATGACCAAAAACAGACAAAAACTGCCAAATATATGTTTGTTTTGCATTTGTATTATGCAGGAAATGGATATCACACAAAAGGACGAAAAACAAAGCCAAAAACGACAAAACTGGGCACGGAATGGAATAGTGTGAAAAGACGAAGCCAAATCGAAGCCAAAAAGTCAACCAAGTCAAAAAGTCAACAGGAAAGTCAAACAGTCAAAGTCAAAGTCAAGAGGAAGTCAAAATCAGAAGAAATATAACTTAAGGGACCAAAAATGTCAAATCCCTAAGTGTAATACAAGAAGAAAAAGACTACAAGGGCTGATTTTGCAACTTGCTTGAAATAACAAGTGAGGGGGTGTTTTTGCCAACATCCCAAACTTGTTTACCCAAAGGACTATGTTTGCAATAAGAGTTATAAGGTTGAGGGGGCGTTTCTGCCAAACCTTCAACCTTATATCTCCACAAGGACCATGGATGCAAAGTACCTTATAACCTTGAGGGGCCAAAGTTGGCAAACCACCAAACCCGTCCCTGTCACCCTTTATAACACCTTTTCCCGCCTTTTTTTTAAAACCCCAAGACCCAATCACGGGTCTCCTTCCACCCCTTTATCCTGCAAACCCAAACAACCCCATGGACAAACATCACCCCCTTCCTCCACTAAACTTTCCCAGCTACAAAAATGCCAACTTGGCAATCCCCCATTGTCCAAGAACCTTTTTCGATGGTGATGATGACTTGGGATTATAATTAAGGGCTGGGATTTGTTCTTGGATTACACTCACACAACAAACACACCCCCAATTCTGTGTCTACAAGGAAACACAACAAGAAGGAGTGGGGAAAAAGACAAAAGATTGAAGACCTAGCTCGTTTTTGTATAAATAGGCCACCTTGTAAGCCTTAAGGAGTATCTAATTTTCTGTCTTTGAATGTATTTTTACTTAATTTAAATGCAACTTTAAGTTTATTAAGTGTCTTTTAATTTTCAGCAAGTGTATTTCAATTTCGTGTTTTAATGAAAAGTTGTTTTAAGCTCTAATACTCTCAATAAGCTCTTATTCAGTTAAAATAAGCTTCTATAAGCTCTTATAGAAGTTTGGTTAAGCTTATAAAACTTAAACTCTTCATAGTTTATAGTTTCATAAGTTTTTGTTTGAAAAATCACGAATAAGCCATTTGGAAGATAAGCTAAAGTTAGAAGAGCTTATTGGCTTATTCACTGGCTTATTTATAAGCCAGAGCTTGTAGGTGAAAGCCCTTGAGGGCTTAAAAAGCCCTTGTAAAAGCTTGGATAAAGGTCATTACAATTTTTCCCTTTGAAGCCTTAATTTTTTAGATTTTTATAGCTTATTCTGTTTTAGCTGATTAGAGTGCTTATTTCTTGCTTATTATTGTTCATTTATGTTGTTTAATGCTTATTTGTCAATTCCCTTTAAGAATTGTGAGTTAAAACAGCCTTTTAAAGTGTTAAAAGCCATTTGACAGAATTTAAAGGGGTGTTTGGGTTAACAATGAAAACGGGTCAAAAATGGTTTTGGTATGGGTTGGGGTCACAAGTGATTTTTAGCTTAAGTAATTGAGGATATTTAAGTTTGTTTTGCTAAAACTTTTTAGTCAAAAACCTGTTATTCAAGTTTTCTAAGTGAACTTTTGAAACTGTGGTGTTTAAAAAGCTACAAGAGCTTATTTCATAAGCTCTTGTAATTTTGAGTTGTGGTTTTAAAAAAGGAGTGTCATTGTGTGTTTAAAACAAGCTGACAAAACACCCTTTGGTCACTTGACTTTTTAAGTCAAAACCACCAAAGTTTTAAGTTTCAGTTTTTAAAAGCTAAAAGTCCCTTTTTCAAGAGTTAAATTCAGCAAGTTTTAAATGTTTTTAGAAGCCTAAAATTTGGGCATAAGCTCACCTTAAACCACTCTAGATCTGTTTCAACTTTTCTTTTTCATTTGAGCTTATTTGACAGCTTAAAATAAGCTGTCAAATTAAGCCCTTGTCTTTAGCTTGTTTTCCCCTGGTGCTAAGGGGTGAACTTTAAGCCCACCCATCTAGCTTATTAGTTCACTTGAGCATGAGTTATTGGCTTTTCTAAAAAGCCAATAAGCTCTTTGTTAAATTCCTTCAATTTCAGTCCTTGAAAAGACCCTTTGATAGCTTATTTTTAAGCTCAAAGTTGCCCTTTGCCTGTCTTTGCTTAGCTTTAGTATAGGGAATTGCTTAGTCACCCTCTTGGCTTATTAAGTTTATTTCATAAGCTAATTTTTGTTCCTAGTAGCTAATTAGGTTAGTATGTTAGGCTGTGTGTGCTTATTTTCTTATTGCCTTTAGCTTATTTGTTCAAACAGTCAATAACTTAAGCCTTTTTGGCCTTAAGCTCAATTTCAGTTTCTGTCTAGTGTAGCTCTTTCAGCTTATTTAGTTGTCACATTTAGCCCTTTAGTGCTTATTTAGGTTAGTTTAGGCCCCCTCTTAGCTTATTTAGCTTAAGTTTTAGCTTATTAGTCCAAAGTGTCCAAAAGTCTTAAGAATTTAAGCCTTTAAGCTCATTTAAGCATTCTGTCGAATTTAAAAGCCCATTTTCAGCTTATTTATTAGCTTTTAGAAAAAGCTGTAGTTTTGAAAGTTGTTAAGCTCCAAAAGCTTAACAACTTTGGTTCACAAAGTTTTTCAAAAAAAAAGAAAGGAGACAAGGGGTGACCCGGGTGAGCAAGACTCGAAACCCTGTCCTCTCCCCTGTAAACCTCTCTTTTTTATACACACACTTACCGCTGCCCCATGGACTTTTACGTTAGTATCCAAGGGCCAGGTATTTAAGGGTTTTTTTTGCTTTGTAAGCCATAGCTGTTAACAGCTAATTTCGTTCTTATTTATAAGCCAACTTTTTGTTTCTTATTTTCTGTAGGTAAATTTAGTGTCTAGTATTTTAGGTAAAATTTTCAGAATTTTTAAAAGTCGTTTAGTATTTTTTATAATTTAATTTAGTTAAAAGTTTAAAAAATTCATAAAAAATACAAAAATTATCAAAAAAATATTTTTCTTTTTTAGAAAATTTTATTTAGTCATATAGTTTGTAGGAAAAATATAAAAATTTTCGTAGGGTCATTTTTATAACTTTTTAACTTTTAAAGAACGGGGTCGGGTGCGGTTTTTGTCTTGACTCGTTTTTGGGTCAAACGACCTCCGTTTTCAGTCTAGTCTTTTTCATTCTTCGTTATTAGTTCCCTAGAGTAGTTTAGAAGTGAAAATTTCTTCGTAGGGTTAATTTTGAAGATTTTAGGTTTTTGCCCCTTTGTTCGGGATTCGTGCTCTCGTTTTCTAGTTTAATTTCATAATTTTTAGGTTTTGCTTAAACGTTTTTGTTTGTTATTGTTTAATTTAACTTTCCACACTCTCAATTCATTTTTCTCATTCAAACTCCAATCTTCCGACTGTATCGATTCTCTAGTCCAGCCTCGTTGAGGATAAACGACCCGGGAACATTCTATACTACTTCTCGGTTTTATTGACTTTGTTTCTAGACTATTCTCACTATATATTTTATATTTTATTATATATTATGTATATTTTAAGGTGTGGTTTAGACCGATCAATCACCATGAGTTTTATTACTAAATTTCGAAGGTCAAAGTTGTGAGTATGATGTGATTTGGGTGATGGTCGATAGACTGACCAAGTTAGCTTATTTTCTAGCTATACAATAAAATTTCAAGATGTGAAGTTGGCAAGGATTTATATTGATGAGATAATAGCAAGGAATGAAATTCCAGTGACGATTAACTCAGATTGAGATGGACGATTTACCCCGTGCTTTTGGCAGACGCTGCAGAAAGTGTTAGAGATGCGATTGGATTTGAGTACTGCTTAGCATCCTCAAGCGGATGGACAAAAGTAAAAGCATGATTCAGACTTTGGAAGATATAATGAGGGCATGTGTTATCGATTTTGGTGGTAGTTATCAATTGAGCATTCGGTGTGCTCCGTTTGATGCTTTGTATGGAAGGAGATATAGGTCGCCTGTTCTATGGGCAGAGATTGGGAGAGTAGTTTGACTGGACTTGAGTTAGTACCAGAAACGACTGATAAGGTAGTGTTGGTAAAGGAAAAATCCTAAAGCGGCGAGAGACTGTCAAAAGAGCTATATTGATTATGGGCGTAAGCCGTTAAAGTTTGAGGCGAGAGATCGTGTATTGTAAGGTGACGTCTTGGAAGCGCGTAGTTTGTTTTAAAAAGAAGGGTAAGTTAGCATCGAGATATGTAGGACCATTTGAAATTCTTAAAAGAATCGGTCCTGTAGCTTATCGGTTGAGATTGCCTGAAGAATTGAATGGAGTACATGACACGTTTCATGTGTTAAACCTAAAGAGGTGTTTGGCGGATGCTAATTTGCATGTGTCATTGGACGAGATTAAGGTTGTAAAAACTCTTCGTTTTGTTGAGGAACCTGTAGAGATTATAGACCGTGAAGTTAAGAGTTTAAAACGTAGTAGGATATCGCTTGTGAAAGTTTGTTGGAATTATAAGCGTGGACCTGAGTTTACTTGGGAGCGCGAAGGTTATATGAATTCTAAGTATCCTCAGTTGTTTGTTGATCATGCTGATGAATCGGCTAGTTAAATATCAGGACGAGATTTCCTAAAGGAGGGGATACTGTGACACCCGTGATTTGAGCAGGTTAGTCATATCATAGGAAATGGCTAAGTATTTATGTGTGTACTTATTTTGTACTTTATGTGGCTATATTTGTGTGTTAGTGATCAACTTGAGATGCATGTTCATCTCATTTGTGATCAAGTATGAAGTTTATGTTGAGAATTTCCATTTTTATTCACGTACAATGATAATGGAAATGAGTGGTATTTGTGAGAGTGTTGCACGGTTAATATGTGGATGTCTAAGCGTTGAATTGATATAGGAAGTATGACCTATGAGAAGGAAATGAGTTTGGTTAAATATAAGGGTTTTTAGTAGACTTTCTAAAAATAGAAAGTGAGTTGGTGAAATAAAAAGTTAGTAAATTGCGTTTATGTAAAAAGGTTTATCAAATTGACATAGGTTTTTGTAGAAAATTAAAGTAATGTAAATAATGATATAATTAATAATAATAAAAAAAAATAAAAAAAAAATATAAATGTATGTGTTTAGTTCGGCCAAAAAGGAGAAAAAAAGAAAGAAAAGGAAAAAAGGAAAATAGAGGCCCAATCCTATTAAAACTCTAATTAGGAAATTATTTACAATATATATATATGATAGAAGAACCCTAAAAATGAAATTCCTCCCCCCCTTTGAAGTATTCGGCCGATCCTCCAAGAAGAAAAAGAAGAAATTTTTTAGGATTTGTTCTTGTGAAGAGAATTCGAGGTTTAGGTATGTTTTAATTAATCTTTTGTTAATTACTAATCTTTAATCATGTAATAATTAATATGGTGGATAATTAGGGTTTCATTAAATCTGTAATTAATGAGTTATAATTATGTCATGATGATTAGGGTTTGATTAGGGTTAGTTTGATGCGAGTGTTAGGGTTTAGATCGCGTTAGAACATGATTTAGATTATGGCAGAATTTAGGTCTGTGTTGTTAGGCTGTTATCTCGATGATGGTAATAGCTTTTGTTAAGTTTCCAGTGTCTATGATGTAGCTCCGAGAGTCTAGTTTCCAGAACATCCGGCCTCGAAAGTTTTTAAGGTCGAGAAGTCATTCAAATGTTGGTTACAAGAAAGGTTGTCAAAGCAGTAAATTCGGGTCAGATTTAGGTCAGATTTCGAGGTGTAAAACCCCCACTTAAAATTTGAATTAGGATTATCAAACCTACAGGAGTTTATCTCTATGTGTCTATTAAAAATACCCCAAAGGAGAGCTTCTGATTTGGAGTCTAAGTATGGTTTTTAGGTCCAAACTTTTTAGTGTATCTGTCAATCTAAACTGAGTATAAGTTAAAAGTTTTATTATTTCAGGGGCACTTAAGAGGGGAAATAAATTTATTGGGAAAAATTATTGAACCTGTGATTTTTGGTAAAATTTATAAAGCTCAGTAGGTATGGTTTAGAAAATGGTAAAGTGATGTCAAAATTCTGCGTTTTCGGGTAAATTGTAAGACTTTGGAAAAGTGTGTAAACATGTTGGTTAAGGTTGGGCATGGTGTCATGGTGACCCATGAGGGTAATTAAACACCTTAGACATCCATCATATGATTGTTACATGGGCATAAGCATTTGGCTTGGTCGCGTGTAACACGTGTTTGTTTTGATTGTTTAGTTTCGTGCAAGGATTTGGAATTTGCTTAAGCATCAGGTGAGTTTCATAGCCCCTTTTTCTTATGTTTTCTTGGGGTGAAAATGATGCTATGAGTTTAAATGTTTTAGTTACTGTGATAATGTGTTTTAAATAAGGCATGGGCTATACGTGACTATTGTATGTTATGTGCTACTTGCTATTGTTGTGGATCGTGGGACACGTTCCGTTCCCTTATTTGTTGTTCTTGAGCGTGACCATCTCAGGGTATTGATGGATTGTTAGTAGTGAGCGTGATCGTCTCATTGCTATGGATTGTTGATAGTGAGCGTGATCGTCTCATTGTTGTGGATCGTGGGACACGTTCTGTTACCTTGTTTGTAATGTTGAGCGTGACCGTCTCAACATGGTTTGATGTGATTGCATGTTAGCTTGTATGATAGTTCGTTGTATGTCCTGCTATGCTATGTTTTATTTATGACAGTAATTGGTTTTAAAGGATTGTTATGTGTGTCTTAAACCTATGACTCTCACCAACTTTATGTTGACGTTTAAGCATCATTTTCAGGTGAGCACTTTGGGAATAAGACAGAGAGAAGTGGATAGAAAGAGACCATAGGATGTTATGGAGTTTATTGCTTTATTGTCTTAAATTTTGGATTGTTTGGATTATGGATAATTGTTGCATGTCTTTATTTTGGCGAGAACTTTCGTTTCATCAATAAAGACGCCTTTTGGATTTTGGTTAGTTTTATGGGTATTGTTATGACACTTTGTGTCTATGCTTTACTTATTTATTTCATATAGAATTCTCTGTATAGACGCTAGTGTGTTGTGATGATATCCCATGATGTTACGCCTCGCGTTTCCGCCTTGGCGGGGTGTGACACAAAGAACAAGGACAAAAGAGTTAGATTCACTAAGCCCGTCACATCCTTGGGAAACACAAACATAAAAACAACTTCATCAAATCTAGTTTCTAACAAACATATGTTGCATTCTACAGGAGTAAAACTGTCTACTAGTGCTAGCGGATCACAGCCTTCAGGCAATACAAAGAAAGATAAGATTTAACAAACACTAAGTAGTACTCCAAAGAATAAAGTAGAAGCCCACTTTAGGACAGTTAAATCTAGTTTATAAAATAAGAATTATGTTGTGGAACCTAACGAAATTGCAAATGTACAACATTCCAAGCTTAATGCGAATTCTAAACTTCTATGTGTTAAGTGTAATGGTTGCATGCTTTCTGATAATCATGATTTGTGTGTTCTTAATTTTATCAATGATGTGAATGCTCGTGTTAAATCTAAATCTGTTAAGAAAAGTTCAAAGAGAAAAGTTTGGAAACCAACATGAAAGGTGTTTACAAATATTGGATACACTTGAAGACCTACTGGTCAGACCTTCACTATAGTAGGAAATGCGTGCCCTTTAACTAGGATTACCACAACTGCTGAAGTGCCACTTAGGAAACTAAATGCTCTAGAAACTGATACACCTAAGCATGTAGTAACATTGGTTTACTTAAGGAAACCTAGGAAATCTAAAACTAACGTTTCTGTTAGCAAACCTAAGATTGTTAAATCTATATCTGCTAACAACAAGGAACCCAGTAAATCTTGGGGATCCATAGTTTTCGATGTTTCATCTTCCTCTCTTGATGAATGCAGGTCGTCCAAATTGTTCTCTGGTATTTGGACTATGGCTGCTCCAAGCATATGACCGGAGATCGCTCTCAGCTCAAAAATTTTGTTAGTAAATTTTTGGGTACAGTCAAATTCGAAAATGATCATATGGAAAATATAATGGGATATGGTTATTATCAGATTGGGAATGTTACTATCTCAAGGGTTTACTATGTGGAATGACTTGGACATAACTTATTCTCCGTTGGGCAATTCTATGATTCAAATCTTGAAGTTGCTTTTCGTCAACACAACTGCTTCATTCGTAATCTAGAAGGTGTTGATCTATTGACTGGATCTCGAGACAATAATCTGTATACACTGTCCCTTGGAGATATGATGACGTCCTCTCCTATATGTCTCTTGTCAAAGGCCTCAAAGACTAAATCATGGCTATGGCACCGACGTTTGGCTCATCTAAACTTTGGTGCAATCAACCATTTAGCTAGACACGGTCTTGTTCAAGGTCTTTTTAAGCTAAAATTTGAAAAGGACCGTATGTGTTTTGCGTGTGCAATGGGCAAAGGGAAGAAGAAATCCTATAAACCTAAATCTGAAGACACCAACCAAGAAAAACTCAATCTCTTGCACATGGATCTTTGTGGTCCAATAAATGTTGCAAGTTTTAATGAAAAGAAGTACATCCTCGTCATTGTCGATGATTACTCTCGATTTACATGGGTAAAGTGCTTAAGGTCAAAAGATGAAGCTCCAGATTTCATAATCAAGTTTCTCAAGATGATTCAACTGCGGCTTAAGGCACCTGTCCGACGAATCAGAACATATAATGGAATTGAATTTGTTAATCAAACTTTGTGTGAATATTATGAGAAGGTTGGCATCTCTCATGAAACATTCGTTGCTCGATCTCTATGGCAAAATGGTGTCCTGCCCCCACAATGTTGATTTATGCAAAAGCTCCATTATTTTTATGGGCAAAAGCAGTTGCCACCGCATGTTACACCCAAAATTGTTCCATCATACGTCTTCGTCACGGCAAAACACCATATGAGCTTTTACATGACAAACTTCCCGACTTATCATTTCTACATGTATTTGGTGCACTTTGTTATCTAACAAACGATAACGAGAACTTGGGCAAGTTACAACCAAAAGCTGATATTGGTATTTTCATTGGTTACGCACCCACAAAGAAAGTATTTTGAATTTACAACTGACGTACCAAACGAATCATCAAAGCAATTCATGTCGATTTTGATGAGCTGATAGCCATGGCTTCTGAACACAACATTTTAGAACCCGCACTTCATGAAATGACTCCTGCAACAATCAGTTCAGGACTCGTGCCAAACCCTCCTTCTTCAACATCGTTTGTACCACCTTTAAGAACCGATTGGGATCTTTTGTTTCAACCACTGTTTGATGAATTACTCAACCCTCTATCAAGTGTTGATCTCCCAGCCCCTGAAGTAATTGCTCCAATTGTTGAAGCAGTAGCTCCAAAACCTGCTACTTTAACCGGTTCACCTTCCTCAACAACTATTGACCAAGATGTACCATCTTCTAATAACTCACAAACTTCACCCGAAACACAATCACCCGTCATTTATAACGATGTTGAAGAAGAGAATCACGACTTTGATGTTGCACACATGAATAACGATCCATTCTTTGGCATTCCAATTCCAGAAAATGATTCTGAAGCATCTTCTTCTTTGGTCGTTATTCCCACTGTTGTGCACACTGCTGCTCCTAACTCAGAACACGTTACCAAATGGACCAAGGATCATCCTTTAGACAACATCATCGGTGAACTCGAAATACCTATTTCCACAAGAGTCTAACTCCATGAACAAGCTTTATTTTGTTACTATGATGCTTTTCTCTCATCAGTTGAACCTAAGACTTATAAAGACGCATTAACTCAAGCATGTTGGATTTAAGCAATGCAAAAGGAGTTAAATGAATTTGAATGTCTTGAAGTCTGGTAACTCGTTCCCCGTCCAGATAAAGTGATGGTCATTACTTTAAAATGGATTTATAAGGTGAAACTTGATGAATTAGGAGGAATTCTAAAAAACAAGGCTCGATTGGTTGCTCGTGGTTACCGTCAAGAAGAGTGAATTGATTTTGAGGAATCTTTTGCTCTAGTGGCAAGACTTGATGCTATTCAAATTGTCTACCAAATGGATGTTAAGACAGCACTCTTGAACAACATTCTGCGCGAAGAAGTTTATGTCAGCCAACCGGACGGGTTTAGGGATAAAGACAATCTGAATCATGTGTACAAGCTTAAGAAGGCTCTCTATTGGTTGAAACAAGCTCCTCGTGCATGGTACGATCTTTTGTCGAAGTTTCTACTCTCTCAGGAATTCTCTAAAGGAACCGTAGATCCCACATTGTTCATCAGAAGACAAGGCAAATATATTCTCCTATTATAAATCTATGTTGATGATATAATCTTTGCGTCTACTACACCCGAACTATGTGACCAATTTTAAAAAATAATGTGTTCAAAGTTTAAGATGTCGATGATGGGCAAAATATCATTTTTTCTAGGACTGCATATTTCACAAAGTCTCAGAGGCATCTTTTTAAACCAATCTAAATATGCTCTAGAATCTTTAAAAAAATATAGAATGGAATCTAGTGACCCCGTGGATACTCCCATAGTGGAGAAATCCAAACTGGATGAAGATCCACAAGGGAAAGCCGTTGACCCTACATACTATTATGGAATGGTTGGCACCCTTATGTATCTTACAGTGTTACCCCTAAAATATGGTGACTTATATGGAATTACATTTATCATTTATAGTCCTGTCGGGTTAGTTTAGCTAATAAAGCCCAAGACTATAAATACCCCCTCCATACTTCCATGAAGGGGTGAAGCTCACTTTTGTAAGGTGAAAATGTGTGTGTTTTCTCTCAAGCACACACCTCTTCCTATTTCATCTCTTTTCTCTCTAATAAACATGGCTGATTATTTGTTTCATTTTATCCAACCTCCTGATCCAGTTTGTTGCTGTTTATACAAGTCAATTTATTTCTAACAATTGGCATCAGAGCTAACCAGGTGGTGTTTAGTATCATGTGTTTGCTGTCTCGTGTTTACTGTTCAGATCAGATCTGCTGGTCTGAGAAAAATCCAGGAAAGTGTTTTGGTTGTTGATATATGCTTCAGTCCACAACTGTTTTTAATCTGGTTTATTTATGGCTTATAACAGATTATGTAAGCTTATTTTCATGGGCTTATATTATAGAAAAAAAACCACAAAACAGTTGTGTATGTTATATGTTTCTGGTTTCATTATTGGTATATAACTGCTGTGTTCGTGCTTAAAAGACACATAAAAATAAGCCTAGTTTTTCTGGGTTTCTTCATGGCGGTTTGACTAAGTCAACAGCGGGTTGGCATACAGGTTTATGAAGACTAATTTTTCATGGTCAATAGAAATAAACCGCCGCCAAAATTTTTAGACAACGGCGAGTTGGTGATAGGGCTTCTTCCTATACCTATGAATTCCATTGGACCCAGAAATGATACATTGGAAGAATTCGTTGGGTCTTCTAATATCAATAGGTTGATTGTTTCGCTTCTGTATCTTCCAAAAGGAAAAAAGATCTATGAGAGTTCTTTCCTGAATCCGAAAGAGAGTACTTGGGTTCTCCCAATAACTAAAAAGTGTAGCATGCCTGAATCTAACTGGGGTTCGCGGTGGTGGAGGGACTGGATCGGAAAAAAGAGCAATTCTAGTTGTAAGATATCTAATGAAACTGTCGCTGGAATTGAGATATTATTCAAAGAGAAAGATCTCAAATATCTGGAGTTTTTCTTTGTATATTATAGGGATGATTCCACAAGATCTAGTTTCGTTGGTGCCATGGTGGTTTGGTTTAGAGGTGGCGGTTTGCTCGCTTTTGGGTCACGGCGGTTTGCCAAAAGTGACAGTGGGTTGGTGTAAACCAAAACAAACCGAGTCAACTTGGTCATTACCGAGTTGACCCGGTCAAAGTCAAGTGAGTCTATGTTTAAACCAACAACACATATAAAAAAAACAGACTCGATGCTAAACCACAACAACAATAATCAACATCAAATCCATCAACAGCCTCACAAATAACATTCATCAATTCCAAATCCGACTCGATCTACCTATTTCCCATCGTCACAGATTATCAATTCCATCTTCCATCTCCACCATCAAGACTCGAAACTAAATGATAAATACATAAATCTCAGACTCATTTCTTTCGTGGGGTTTAATTATGCCAAGTCCTTATAGATTGTAACCACGAAAGAAAACATCATCATTGATATTTGAAAGGTTATACAACCTCTTAAATATCCGAAATTAAATAATAGATTTAGAACAATTATGTCATACCCATTATTCGTTTTGATTGACAAAAAAAGAAAACCAAACCTACATGAGACCCTTTTTTTAAAGGATCTTGAAGCTGAAAATAATCTTGGTTCTTCAATCGAGTTCGTTTGAGTTGATTAATTACGTGATGTATAAGTCGTAGTTGATCGATCTGAATAAGCAAACGTTGTGGTGAATAGGATTCATGGATTTGTGGATGGAATCAGATGGATCCATTTTTTTGGAGATACAGATTTTGGGTGAGAGGATTATAAGAGATGTGGCGTCTGGCATATGAGATTGTGATTAGGGTTGATATGCCCTAAGTATCGGGAGTTTTATTAATATTTAAGTGGGCCGGTGTAAGTTGTACAAATGTGGACTAAATATTAATTTGTGATGGATCTCGGTTATAACAAAAAAAATGGGCTGTTACTTTTGAGTTGGGCTGCGATTTTAATTATGGGTTTGAGAAGGACCGAATATTATAAGATGATGTTGGACTATGAAGTTATTGTTAATTGGGAGCCAGAGTGTTATAGGTTAAATTGGGCTGGTTAAATATGCACCACAATTTTTAGATTAAGCCGACAACACAAGAATACATACATGGGCATGTGACCATATTTGGGAATATTATAATCAAAACAAGGACAACAAACAAACACCACAATCAACCATAACAACATACCACACAAACAACAACACTTAATCCCAAAACGATCCTAAAAAGATTCAATAAATGACAAACGGCTAGAGATTCGGATTACGATGACATGTGATCATGGAGTTGATTTGGTATTCTTTATTTGTGATTGAAGTAGGATTTCACAAAGGCGTCTACTTATTTCATCATCGTAACTTTCTTCTATTCTATCGATTGATGACTTGCTTGAACGTATACAGTTATGATTAAGACTTGGATTATCTAGTTTCCAGAAGTCAAGGGGTGGTTGGATGAAGACCTGGAATACTATCACTTAAAGAAGTTACATTATAGTGCTTAGTGTCACACGCAGATGTCGTTGTGGATAATTTAAAGAGGTGCTGTACTTCTTATACTTTTAATGGAGTATAAGGTACTTAGAGATTCTCTTCTACACCGTTCTTCAATCAACAATAGTGTAAGCTTAAGTAACAAATTTCGGGGATTTTACTTCAGTTTCAAGTTTGGTATAACGGGTTTACTTCACCATGTGATCACAACAATAGCTGAAAGAATACTAGGTTGGTAAGTTAGCCAGAGAGTTAAAGGTTGAGATGTAATAAACACTTCTTACGGGTATTTTTGTGCTATTCCAAGACAACGATACTTACATAGTCTAAGCAAAATCTTCAAAGTTCTTCGATGACATTCATTCACAAGACCTTGATTATACCAAGTGTTTTTGATTCTTGCTTCATCTCCTCTACGGTTTGTGAAGTCAAGAGGGTAATGATTCTTTTGTATATCAAGATTTATTCTTATGACAAGAAATTCTTGAGTAGATGGACGTACACGACAATGATGCTTCCGAGAGTTCACAACCATCATGGGGGAAAATGTGTACATTCGGGACTTAATTAACTTTGATGTTACCATGTCAACTTCCAAGGGGAAGTTTGTTAGCCCTAAAACTGCTTAGTATGGTTTGTGAAGTATTATGCAAACATAAGAAGAACAGTTGCTAATTTCTCGCATGCACCCCCGAACGAATATTTACCAAACCCTAATGACAAGAAGCAGTGGTATAGTTGGTGTGGTTTGACTTTTACAAATTTCCGATGTGCACGTTAATGACAGGTAGAAGATTATTCAAGCTACATCAAAGTTTTAGAATCTACTTAAGATAGGGATGTTGGTTTGGGGGGAAGCCGATTCAGAAACTTTGCCAAAAAGGAGTCTCTGAAGAAAGCTTTTCAAAGACATGATGTATGGATTGGGGGGAAGATAATCCAACTCATGCACACTAAAAAGGTTCAAGAACAAGTAAAGATAATGAAGATCCAAGCTGGAATACAAGTTTTAAGACGAGGAGAACTCAGAAGACAACTTCAGCCGTGGAAGCGCTTTGGAAGACTATATTATGTTGTTATTTGTACTTGTTAGGAACATTGTAAGTAATTCCGTAAGTCCACATATTTGGGGAAGATTGTTAGCCCTCAAATATGGTGACTTATATGGAATTACATTTATCATTTATAGTCCTGTCGGGTTAGTTTAGCTAGTAAAGCCCGAGACTATAAATACCCCCTCCATACTTCCATAGAGGGGTGAAGCTCACTTTTGTAAGGTAAAAGTGTGTGTGTTTTCTCTCAAGCACACACCTCTTCCTATTTCATCTCTTTTCTCTCTAATAAACATGGCTGATTATTTGTTTCATTTTATCCAACCTCCTGATCCAGTTTGTTGCTGTTTATACAAGTCAATTTATTTCTAACATACAGCAAGTAGACCAGACCTAACATTTGCTGTATGCATGTGTGCCTGGTATCAGGCAAAGCCTACCGAAAAGCACTTACATGTGGTAAAAAGAATCTTTAAATACCTATGAGGAACCGTTAATAGGGGACTCTGGTATCCAAAGGATTCTTTTATTGCTCTAACAGCTTATACACACGCTGATCATGCGGGTTGCCAAGATACTAAATGAAGTACATCTGGAAGTATGCAATTATTGGGAGAAAGGCTTGTTAGCTGGTTATCAAAAAGGCAGAAAAGCGCTACGATGTCCAGTACAGAAGCTTAATATATAGCCTTGTCTGACTGTTGTGCTCAAGTCCTTTGGATGAAATCACAGCTTACCGACTATGGCCTTGGATTCAATAAAATTTCAATGTACTGTGATAACAAAAGCGTTATTGCCTTATGCAACAACAATGTTCAACATTCTCAATCAAAACATATTGACATCAGATTCCATGCGACAATAAAGTGCACGATTGACCTTGAGCAAAAAACCTGGCGCAAACACACTCGAAAAACCCCAAAAAAAAAAAACAAAAAACATATTGAAATCCGTCATCAATTTCTTCGTGATAATGTCTAGAAAGGACATATCTCAATCGAAAGTGCCATCCGTCGACAACATTGCCGACATTCTTACGAAACCCCTTAAACATGAATCATTTAACTATCTACGTCTTGGTTTAGGAATTATGGAACACATTCCATAAATCGTGTTAGTTCGCTTCTCTTTCTTCTGTTTCAATTCTAGTCCGCATTCCATTCTATGTCGTGACAATTTAACAACTTCATCCGAAGCTTGAAAAATATTTTTAAATCACGAAATGCAAATTAATACGTCACTCTTCTCTATAAAGTTTTTGTCAAAACTCAGTCCAAAACCCTCGCTGAGGGCGGCCCCCGTATCTCAGGCGGCCCTAAAGCTTATTTGGCGGACCGCCACAGATTCGATAGGGGACCGCACCATCAAGACACACAATATTTCTACACTTTGTCAAAAGAAATCCAAACCTAAAAAAATAAACACCTCCTTTTCCCTGTTGGTGCAATGATACACGAACAACACACAACCAAAACTCTAAAATCAATCTCCCAAAACAGACTAATTGAAGATCAAATCAACAATAATAATCATTCCTAACATGACAAAGATCATCAATTGTAATTTATTTCATCTATTTTCTTTCAATTTGAGTCTATGATTCATGATGAACAAAAAATTGAAATTGGGGATTTTCCACCACAACCTCAACCACCTATCATGGGCTATCCTCTTTACTACAACACCAGTTTTTCTCTTCTTCATTTTCAATCAACACTTTAAAATTTCACCACCATTATCAAATGAACCAACTTTTCCTCAACCTTTGAACCCTTTGCTTAACAACATCTTGGATGTTCCTCCTAGACCTTCAAACCCTCAACCACTTCAAAGTCATCATTCTTTGGATATCACTCTTTCTTTGTCACCAATTACTCCTCTTAATCACATTCTTGATACTCCATCACCACCTTCTCCACTACAACCTCAACCACCTATCATGGGCCATCCTCTTTACTACAACTATCATGACTACCATGGGTCAATATGCATATGTTGCTCTCATAACTAAACTCTTTTCTTAACCTTAAGAGATGAGATGAACATCATGTTTGCTTATCTTGAGTATCTTCTCACTACCGCAATCACCTCACACTTTCCACCTCCACCTTGAAATCTTTTCACAAATCTCATAATGTGTAACCCCACCCTTTTGCCCAAAAGTCATCCTTTATGAATCATGAATCATCTAGGAGTTATGTAGCATTATCTTTATCTACTTCATGTAGTATGTTTATATTGTAGTGTAATTTATGGATTAATGATCCCTTATTCATTTTAGCTTTATTTTCATTGCATGAGTTAAATTAGTTATGTTTAATATTGTATAAGTTTCTTGATTATTAAATGGAACTCCCTTATGGGTGACTTGAATTTAGTGTTATGTTAAAAGATATTTGTCTTGCACTTGTACCTCTAACTTTGTTTTGTAACATATAATTTTTCTAAGATCGATCCCTTGGTGCCCCCAACGAGTGGGAGCCTACATCAAGGGGGAGTCTTGATATCATTGACTTCTTTATTTCTACAACAATTCGACGATCATCCTTTTTGAAATCGACAAAAAGGGGGAAAAATGGAATGAAACTCATTAATAACTTAAAACTTTTAATTTTACACAAAATGAGTTTATATTTTGTCATCATCAAAAGAGGGGAGAGTGTTAACACAAAATATTTCTACAATGATATTTATATTTTCGACCCAATTCAATGTTTTGATAATAACAAAATGTAAAAACGTTTACGATAAAAATTAACGTTTACAAACTATTAATCGTAAAATTCCATTTCTAAGATTCGTAATCACTTAAGGTATGGACAAACAAATCATTAAGCATGATTAGTGATCAAGGAAATATTTTTTTCTTAACCATCACATTTTTACAAAAGTATTTTCACAAAAATAAATATACAAAATATTTTTTAATTAAAAGAAAAGTTTTATTTAAAACTTAAATTTGAAATTCAAATTTTCCTTCCAAAATAGAAGCTTCCATACCAGATACAACCTTCCTCACTAAAAGACAAAAATAGGAGCAGAGTCTACTAGGCGGCCCTCTTATAGGTCTGGCGGCCCCTAGATATATCTGGGACCGCCTGCAGATGACCGTTAGGATTCCTGTCTATAAATACTGCACTATTTTTGGCAGAAAAATATACCTCTTTTCACGAATGTTTCCAGTCTTCTTTCTCTCTCTAAAATCCTTCTTTCTCTCACTAAATCTCTTGACCACTAACATTGTTTGATCTTGTTTCAAGTAATTATCTCTTCTTCTCATCTCTTCTCTCTATGAAGTGCAAGAGAAGAACATTCGTATTCGCCAAGAAACGAATTGTTATTTAGTGATCTCTCCTCTCTTCTTCTAAGTATCAAATATCTATTGTAATTATCTTGTGTAATTATGTGATTCGTATTGTGTGTAAATCCGATAGTGTAGATATTGTGAGTGTATAGTGTTTGTGAAGTGGTAGATTGGTTCTAGCTAAGATTAGGACTCGACATTTAGCTTAGTGTCAGAAAATAGCGTAAGCGACGTGTAAATGGTTTTCTCTGCCTGAAGGGAGCTTGTTAACATAGTGAAATCTCGAGTAGGATACTCTGAGAGTGGAGTAGGGCGAAGAAGAGCTTTGTAGCTGAACCACTATAAATCTTGGTGTCTTGGTTTGATTGTTCCTTCTCTTATCTCTTTATATATTATTATGATTGTTATATAGTATTAGTTTAGATATGTACATTGTTGACTCATATTGTTGATTATTAGAACATACCACTCTAATCTAAGTATTTTGAAAGAAAACTTTTAAAACGTAAAACGAACCTGTAAACTATTCAACCCCCCTTCTAGTTTCCACAAGTTCGTTAGGCTAAATATTGTAAAGTCCAAAACTGGCCCATGAAAGCCAACAAGAAGGTCCATGGCCGGCCTAAGGGCTATATAAGAATCCCTCTCTTCATAAAGAGGGGATGTCTGAGTGTGTGTTATGTATAGGTGTAGGAGAGTTTTCTATCTTCCCTTTGTGTAATAAATAAGAAATATCTGAACACCTCCACCATCTCTTTCTCTCTACACTTGTTCTTGTATGTGTGATATGTCATAGGATTTAGGATATCCTACAAGTGGTATCATGAGCATACCGGAGGATGATTTAGTTGTGTGTTCATGGCTTGTTAATGGTTTATGTGGCTTATTCAAGCTTATTCTCATTTACAAACCCACGTCTCACTTTTGTGCTTATTTTTTAGTTTATTTCATGTTCTAAATTTGTTATAATCCTTAACGTTACTTAAAGGCACAATGTTTTTTAAAACTTCAAATTCAACAAAATTTTGTGCTTTTATATTTTAAAACATCTTTAGGAATAACTTTAGAGCAAAATTCATATTCTTTCTCTTTCAAATCTGTGGAAGAATAATGTTATATTTTAATGGCAAAATTATGATTTTATAAACATATCAATAAGCCTTTCTCCGATTGGTCACAACATTTGTTTTTTTCCGCATATATTTTTTGTATCTTTAACCATAAAAGTTGTTGTATTTTGAGTGTTAAACACTGCTTTAGGTTCGCGTATAGTCTAGCTCTTGAGTTCAGCTTTCTAACGATTATAAATTGAAATGTTATTGAAATTGGAAACGAATCCTACAGAAACAAAAGCTGAGGAAATCACAAGAAAGTTGCGGATACTGTGAAAAACTTACAGAAACTACAAGTTGTGGAAAAGTTGCGAAAATCATCCAAAAAGCAGCAAAAATCATTCACATTCTTGCGGAAGCCATTCTTGTGGAAACCATACTTGCAGAAACTCAAAGATACGGAAAACAAAAGTGTGGATTTCAAACCTGCAGACTCTATTTCAGCGAAAATCAAACCTGCGCAAACTGTGAAAAACTTGCAGAAATGCTTAAACTGTGGAAATGGACTTTGTGTTCATGTTTTAGCAAAAACTAAAAAGTTCTGAAAAACATTTATGTGTTTTTGGAAAGCTGAGAAAATCACAAGAAATATGCGGAAACCAAATTCTTGTGGATAGCAAAACTTGCGGATTCCGGTTTTATATTTCTAAACATGCGAAAACTAGTAACCTGCGAAAATCAGAAAATTGTGAAAAATAATCTTGCGAAAATGATCATGAAAGTTGTGAAAATGCTTTTTTTATTGAAACCTGTGGAAATACAAAGTAGCGAAAACCTTTTCATAAGAGAACCAGTTTGACAAATAAATTTGCGAGAATCATTCGAAGCTAAGAGTGTAACGGGTTTATACGGTTTTGATTTTTAAGTTTCGCAGTTTTAACCGGACATACAACAACAAAAACTTGACTCTCGATAGTCATCACCATCATTACAACGACCTCGACTATCGTTATTCAAAGTGAAAACAAAGAAGGAAGTAATTAATCAAACTAACAAATTGTTGTGCCATAATTTAAGTAGTGGATAACTGTGCAATATGACAGTGAATACATGCAATGGATAAGTTACCAACGTAGCAACACAAGCTATAAAAGATCCATAGATACACCACTAATATAGATACCGACACTCTTAAAGATCCAAGTTTCTAAGCTAACGCGCACCTGAAGCCTACCAGCTGGAGCTAAACATAGGGCGAATGATTACAAGTTCACAAGTTCACAAGAACACAAGATCACAAGATCGTAAGATAATGTTAATACAAATAATGTCTAAAAACGTTATTACGAATTTTTCGAGAACCGTCCTCGATGTTTTGATAATGATTACAATTAAAACGTTTAACGATAAAATTAAACGTTTATAAATTACTAATCGTAAAATTCCATTTCTAAGATTAATCACTTAAGGTATGGATAAACAAATCATTAAACATGATTAGTGATCAAGAAAATAATTTTTCTTCCCTAAACCTTACATTTTTACAAAAGTGTTTTTATAAAAATATAAAAACAAAATATTTATTCATTAAAAGAAATGTTTTATTAAAAACATAAAATTTGAAATTCAAATTTTCCCTCCAAAATGGAATGTTCTAAATCAGATACAACCTTCACCACAAAAGGACAAAAAAGGGAGCGTAGTCTACGGCGGCCCCCTTATAGGCCTAGCGGTCCCCTTATATATAAGGGACCGCCGTCAGCAATGGCTATATTTTTTGTCCCTATAAGTAATGGGCCACCCCATCTGAAAAACTGAACCTCTTGCCACAAATTTTTTTAGATCAGTTTTTCTCTCTTCTTTATTTCTTTCTAAAACACATATCTTGATCACTAACATACCTTGATCATGTTTCAAGTGGTTAATTCTTTCTTCCTCCCTTCTTCCTCTAATCAAGTGCAAGAGAAGAACAATCGTATTCTTCTACATATGATTTGTTGTCAAGTGATCTTTCTCTTCCTCCTTAAGATCACATATATTCATTACATTTACTTAGTATTGTTATGTTAATTGGATTGTGTGTAGATCTAATAGTGTAAATTGTGTATTGGTGTGATTTGGATTGTGTGTCAATCTAAGGGTATATATATCTTGTGAGTGTATAAAGACTTAGTGAAGTCATAGATTGGTTCTAGCTAAGATTTGGACTCGACATCTAGCTTAGTGCCAGAAAAGGAAGTAAGCCACGTGTAAATGGTTTTCTCCGCCTAAAAAGAGCTTGTTAACATAGTGAAATCTTGAGTGGAGTACTCGGGGAGTGGAGTAAGAACGAAGAGGTGCTTCGTTGGCGAACCACTATAAATCTTGGTGTCTTGGTTTGATCGTTTCCTTCTTTATCTCTTTATTATCATTGCTTACTTTGTTCATTACATTAGATAATTTAGTTGTGATTCATATTGTTGATTGATTGACATATAACTCGAATCAAACATTTTTAAGTAAAGTTTTAAAAACAATAATTATCCGGTAAACTATTCAACCCCCTCTTCTAGTTTCCTACAGATAGCTCACAATATCACATATGATCCATAAACAATTTCTACCAATCTCATGTCATTCACATAGCAGTCATAGGCACATAGCATTGTCCAAAAAGATAAAAGTTTCGCACAGTAAGAAAATAAGTTCAAAAACAGATTTGAGTATCATTTTCCCCAACGGAAAAGAGTCAAAAAGTAGGGCTACAAGAACTCACCTTAAGAAAAAGGTGATAGGTAGCAAAGATCTAGATCAAACAAGCAAGTGTAACGACATCGGGTCACGACCTAATCCAGTTAATGTTCAGTTTTAGATATACGCTCCAAAAGTGTTTTCAAAGTCGATGTATAGAGGTCAGATGCGTTGTACGGTCACCCTTAACATTATCAGTGGTGTTATGGTTGATGACTTAGTTTCACAGATAACATGTTCTAGTTCATACCTTAGTATAATATACATATACTATTTAAGTATCAATAAGTAAGTAATATAAGAAGAGTTAAATAATAGGTATTTAGGAATATACTTCGGTAAGTTCATTCGGTAATCTTAGTTACTTTAATTATATATATAGTTATAGGAACAGAGACGTTTATTCATACTAAACGACTTGGACAAGTTTCATATTTTATAATTATAAAAAATATTTTTTTTTTGTCTTTTAGTCGACTTATTAAAACAATAATATTTTATTATTTTATCGTAAAACTAAGTTGAGTAAGAATCTAAGTATAGGATTTTTATAAAATTTCGGCATGACCCGTTTGTTTATACAACGTTTACCAAGGTTTCAAACCTTAATTTTAAATATTTTCACCCAATTTCACCATTTTTTGACAAGATGCCAAAAATCTATATTTCACAAAACGACTAGTTTTCGCTTATTAGGCCTTAAGGCCCAATAGAGTTCCAAAACATTATTTTCAAGTTCTAATATCCGATTTAGGTCCAATATCATATACAATATCAAATATAAGTCTAAGAAATAAACCACAACGCAAGCCAAGACTCACGGACCAAGACCAAGCCAAGGTTTGGCTTGTCTTATTGGGTCGTGGCCCCTTTAAGCCGAAAATAGCTATTCTTAGTTTATTTTTAACCCGTTAAACTTTGTTAGGCCTTAAATATCTCACTAAGCTATAACCAAAAGCCACAAAAATAATCTGGACCATAAAAAGCCATGGCTTATTGGGCTTTATTAGGCTGTGAGCTTTAGAAGCCCAAAATAAGTCCATTAAGCTTTTAAATAAGCCAATAAGCTTCTTAGTTCTTTTAGACACCAAAATAAGTGATCATAATACACCTATAATAATAAGATATGTTGATCCCACTTCAAGAGATTGAATTCCTTAAGCTTGTATAAGGATTAGTTATATTAGATAAATCTAACACAACTATAGTAGAAACTATGTTTGAATGTATTAAAGATTATGCAGAATCTAATCTTTAATATTAAAAAGAACTATCAATGAAATAGTAATTATATGAACATATAATTCAACAAACAAAAGCTCCAATAATATTAATAATACGAATACTCTCAAAGTATTAGGGTTACAAAGACCTTGAAGCTATGATAATTCTATGAATGAGTCATTTTGGATACATATAACTCTATGCCCTAGGACCTCCTTTTATACACCAAGGAGTCCTAAACGGCTTACAATACTTTCCTAAGAATATCAAATCTTTTAAACAAATAAGTTATACATATCTTTTACACAAATAACTCATATAAATCACATATCATTACTCGAGGGGGAGTTTTTGAAAATTTAAAACCTACAGGGGCTGAAAGTGTCATTTATCAAAAATTGATATTCGGTTACTATAAAAAGGGAGGAAAATTTCTTTTTACTTTTTATTTTACCGAGTCGAATTATCGAGTTTGAGAAGAAAAATCAAGAAAGATTTCCGAAGCTCATTACAGCGATTACAACTTTTTTTCTTTCTCAAACGTAAGTGGATATGAGTTTTGATTCAGATCTAAGATGTTTTGAATTATCGAGTTTAAACTCGGTAAGATTCAGGGATTACCGAATTTGGGAATTATCAAATTTTTGATAATTGATCAGATCAAGGACGATAAAAATGAATGGTTGTGTGGAAATAACTGAAACATAGCTGAGACAAAGTCTAAAAACATTAATTCGATGCAGAATTAGAAACTCAGAAAAGATTGGTGTTTATCGAGTTTGATTTGTTGCATAATTTTTGGAGTCTAAGACAACATAAAGGAATCGAGTTTAATTTTTCATAAGTTAAAAGGATTCATCTTTTATCTATATTGTGAAACTCAGTAAATGTCAAAAAGTCAAACTCGGTAGTGTCAAAAAGTCAAATTCGATAATGTCAAAAAGTCAAAATCATTTGTGAATAAGTGAATTTGTTTTAATAATGCTACTGAATATTAATTGCTTTCATGATTCTGCAAGCTTATGATGATAAATTCTCAGAATGTCTGTGAACAAAAAGATAAATCGTCTCATTTATTGAAAACCATCAAATGATATGGTGAAAAAGAATCGAAGTTTTAGATGAATATCTAAGTCTTTGGGTTCAAATTATGTCTATTCATAATTGTTTAAGTGGTCTAAGTCATGTCCGTTTTGACCGTTTTCTGCAATGATCTAAAATGTAGTGAGTGATGACTTAGTGACCCATTCATTTTAAATTAGATGTGTATTGTGTTCTAAAATTGTTAAAGGTTTCATGACAAAAAGTGAAAATGGAAAATTTTTATAACTTGAATCTAAAAATCCAAGTCTCAATTATTTAAGTGGTCTAAGTCATGTCCGGTTTCGGCCGTTGAATGAGGAGTGAGTGACTTAGTGACCATTCAGTTTTAGATTTGTGATTGAATGATTCTATGTTATCATTATAAGAAAAGTTTTTGTCAAAAGATTTCTGAAAAAGTTCTCAAAATCTGTTATTGTCAAAATGGTACTCTTTCATAAAAACGATTTTAAGAAGATGTATGATCTCTCTTTAATTTATCATAAAAGAGTCTTGATTAAAATCAAAAGAGAAATCTTCATCTTTCTTGAAAGAGTATCATGTCACAAAGAATTTCTTGCGAGGATATTTTAAAACAGACAGAGAGAGCTAAATCCATACGCAAAAAAGCAAATCAAAAGTGTGTTCGAAAAAGAATTACCAGAACACACAAAAATGATAAATCAAAAGAAAAATTCGAATAAAGCGTATGGCATGTGCTAGAAAAAGCAAGTACGAGCACATGAGAAACAAACTGATCAAAAATATGTTCGAAAAGAATTGCCAGAACATATAAAAACAGACAGAGTGGAAAAAGACAAAAATGTCAAATAAATTGTTTGTTACCTAACATCTCCATTTCATTCATTCAGTAATCATCATGGCACACCAACAACATGCAGCTGATGTTCATCCGGACGAACTGTGTCCTCCAAACAAAAGATATGATCTTATGGATGCTAACAAGAAGATTGATTTTGAACATGTGCAATGTCCACCTGAAAGCAAACTTCTGACGAATATCATCAAGAATCATCCATTACGATTCAGCATTGTAGCTTCTTCATCAGTACCATGGATCTATATGGCATAATTTTGGCATACTTTGAATGAAGACGGATCCAAGTATAGACTCACATTTATGCTTGACAAGAAAGAGCTTTCTCTTACCCCGGATGACTTCAGAACAATCTTTCATCTACCACAAGCAACTGACAACAATCATGATAGTTTCGTGCCACCACCATCATTTTTAGACATGGTTCCATTCAAAAATAAATTAGGATTTACAATGGAGCTGAAGACATCATCAAGTTTTAAGACAACTAGTCTTCTGCAGCAATGGCAAACGTTATGCAAGATATTTTCTAAATGCTTGACAACACGCGTAACTGGATGGGATCAACCACCGTTGCAGATAATGCAAATGATGTATTGCTTTATCAATAACATTCATGTTGATTATGCGGAGCTACTATGGGAAGGACTTCATTATTCTCTTCATCATCTAACATCTTTGATTCCTTATCCAAGATTTACTAAGATCATCATTAGTCATTACATGACTAATTTTCTTGAGATTTCAAGGCATGTTAGAGACAAGTATCACAATCTGAAAGATAATGATATAATGAAAAATATCTTTAATTCAGGAAGACACAACGACAGAGCTAGAATGAAGATTCCATATTGGATTATCTCAGAAGAAATGAAGCACACAGAGCATTATTGGATGTATGCGGAGGCGTTTGGGATAGATGTTCCTCTGACTCAGTCACAGCCGACTGAGTCTACCCAAGGAAAACATAGGACACCTAGTGCCCCTAGGTCACCTAACCCTAACATGGATGCAAGAGTGTTAAGTGCTCCAAAATGATCAACTATGATTCGTTTTTGTATTCCTTAAAGGAGATCTACACGTCTTACTCCACCAGTTCTAATGCCAACTGTTGATAAAATAGATGAGATGATTTTACAAGACACACTACAAGTAAGTCTTGCTGAGACATAATAAAGTCCGAAAGAGAAATAAGCTAGAGAAAATTGGACAAATGGTTGAACAATAAGCACTCTGTATCCGTGGAAATTGAAAAGAATGGTGAGAGGACCAGAGAATTATTGATGATATTCAATCCCCTAGGAATGATGATCAAACTAATTCTACGGCATCTAGGATATACCCAGGAGTGATAGATGTCCCTGAAGGAGGATGATTAACTAATGATGAAGAGGTGGAAATTACACTAATGTTTTAATACCTGTGAATTGTTAATGAATACAGAAAAATAACTGATAGTGTATTAATTAAAAAAAGTGAGAAAAGGAAGATTGTACAGGATTCTAAGGATAATTCCTTCCCCACAACATTAGTATTCTCTTAGGATTCATACTGATCTCGTATCTTCGGATACTGAGAAACTCTAGGAATTGACGGTAACTGATATTACACCTTCACCATCATCAAGTTCACTCAACACTAACTTATCTACCACAAACCGACTTCTATCATTATTCAAAGCCAAACCTGCTCGTTTTAAATGCTACAAGAGTTTCTTTCAGGAGTTACAAGGACGTTATGGATATTTGTTTGAACATCTAAGAGCAAAGTTCTTGTCAAAGAAGTTATTTGATACTCTTGCTGATCATCTCCAGGAAGTAATGGTTGAATCATTACCCACTATGGTAGATAAGCATATCAAGGAGCAAGTCGAGAAGCAAGTTCCTGGTTGGTTAAAGTTTAAGTTACAGTGTATGTTCCAAAAGGGCTGCTTTTGGAAAGGCAACAGAATAAAGAAGAGAAACATAAGATGATTGCAAAAGCTATGTTACAGGAGCGTAGGAAATTATATGATGAAATTTCCTCACATATTCAACAAGTAATTGATATTAACATTCCTTCTCTGGTTGATGCGTTTGTAAGAAGTTATATGTCTGGACATATTCTTCATGTTCATCCAGCTCAACCATAAACATCATCTGTTCCAGAACAAAAATATCAACTGTATCTATCAATGAAAGCCAATCCTCAGTTGCAGCAACAAGACATAGCAATATGGCTGGCACTTCAGATGAAGTTTGAGACATTTATTTTTTTTGTTTTTATTTTTCAGTACCTCAACTAGTAGAGAACTTATTTGTCGTTCGCCGCCCAAGAAAAATTAATTAGGACAATCCTAATGAAGCACAACACTAAGGGGGGAGAATAGTGCAAAGCGGCAGAAGACATTTGAGTATGAAGCACATGTGACTGGAGGGTCATCTGGACAAGTCAATGAAAAATAACAAGGTCAATCATCTTTAAGGAATTAAGAGCAAACAGATGATTATGATTTTTGTACTGAGTATTATGCTTCATATGATGATGAAATACTAACGAAGCAAGTATCACAAGATATTATGGAAGAAGTGTTACTGACCATTAATGAGGCAGAGCTAAAGAAAATTGCAGAAGAGAAGGTTGAGTCACAAGATGTACTTCAGGAGAGAAGGACAAATCAATATCAACAATGATCAGATGAAGAATTTCTTGAAGAGTGCCTTTGGGTGTACACGCATTGCTCTACCTTGCAAACACTTGAAAGAAATCACTAGGACTCTTTGTAAGTCACGTTTAAGCTTATACACTTCGTGTTATAGTTGTTACTTGGTGTCTAGTCATGTAAGTCACGTTATATATACAAATAACAATGCTCATAGGCGTGAACACGCATGATTCGATCCATGCGTGGCATACATGCATGAATATACATACGATTTGACCTTGTGTGGTGCTAATACACGTTTAAAGGGTAATGTAAGATAAGATAGGACGTAAACTAGCCTTTTAGACTCAATAAAGGAAACGTACATGGAAATGAAACACTTATACTTGAACTACATAAAAACACTACGTAAACTCTACGTATAAATGTTATGCCATGGCTTGGAAACGAACGTAGGACCTTATTAAAAGAATGCATGCGATATAGCATGACTTATTTGGCTTATCGAGTGCTTATTGGAAGTATAAGCCCTAAAACTAAATAAAAAGCCTAAGGGACCTTTAATGGGCTCGTTTATAACCCAATGACCTACTATGAGACCCAACCGGCCCAACAAGACACCCCTTTTTGACGACCACAGCTTACTATTAAGACTTACGAGCTTATTTGAAAGGCTAGTTTGCTTATTGAACTTGTAAAAACCCTAACCTAAAGGGTAAACCAAATCGGACCCTTATCGGGCTTCCTAGCCCACTAACGAGCCCTAGTTGAGCCATAAGCTCACAATAAGCTCAAGGCAGCTTATTGATGAACTCTCATAAGCTCAATGAGCTTAATGGGCTTAAGTGACACTAATGGACCCTAAATAAATTAGCCGAAAGGATTAAGGGGTTATTCAGGTTTCTATTAGGCCCAATAAGCTCGAAATAATCTCCAATAAGCTCCTTGAGCTTATTTTTAGCTTAACAGACCCAAATAGGCTTAATAAGGGTTTTTGTACTTTTTGAAACTAGATTGGACCTTTAAAACACATAATGGACCTTAACGGGCCTAATGATGCCCATTAAGCCAAAAATAAGCTCGTTGAGCTTATCTATAATGCCGAGATAGTTTTTACAGCTTATTGGGACTTAATAAAACATAATTCCACTTGTTGGGATTTAATTGGAGTTAAAATGCAATTTTTACAAGTCGGATGACTAAAAGTGCCAATTTATAAAGTATAGGGTTAAAATTGTTATTTTTAGATTTTAATAAGTTTAGGGGCTGTTTTGAACATTCTGAAAGATAAGGGGGTTGATATGAAACTATAAGGACCTAAATTGCAACCTTGTAAAGTGGAAGGACTAAAAGTGTAATTATTGAAACTTAAGGGTTTAAAATGCAAATGTTATATATGGATAGACCCAGGGACTGTTTTGTATTTATAAGAAACTTAAGGGTGTTTTGTAAACAAAAGTGAATTGTGTAAACACTTAACAATTCAAGCAAATTATAATTGGACATTATTTGGTTTAAACCACGACTTAATAAATATAAGTATTTATTAACAAAGTTATACGTTTTCCTAAGTGCCATCATAATTATACAATAATCATGTGCGCCACCACACAAGTGATAACAATATATATAAATTTATAGTTGGATTTAGTTTATACACCGAGTCATTAGCCTAAATATGTAGACTAAGACTTGACCGTATTTACTTAGGTATTTGACGGTGTGATTCATTGCTTACTTGGATATATATTTATCATCCCGAGGACTACCTTCTAAGATAAGTTCATAGCCCCATGTTTTACAATTATTTAAATGATTTACATCTTTGGGGTGAGAACATGCTTGTTTTACAAATTAGACGCAAGTGTACATTTTATACAATGATTACGTGTTTCCCTAAGTAGCGATAACCCACTGAGCCCTGTATCATGAACTGTCAATTACTGGATTGTAAGCGCGAATGTTATAAATAGATCTATTTGGGATTGACAATCCCCATTCGGGTGATTAGCTATCACCGGGAATGAATTTATACCATGTCGGATTTGGGATGTTGCGGGTTAGAACATCATTCACGGGCATTCATTGGTAATTTATTGCATTCATACATGTCGAGCTTCAGTGTCATGAGCTTAGGAAAACGTAATTACTTTTTATGATGTTTGCATTTGTTGCTTAATCATACACTTGGAAATCTTGCGGTCCTACTATTGATTTACATAAACCTATGAATTCACCAACTTTATGTTGATATTTTAAGCATGTTTTTCAGGTCAATAAGGCACGAGGTGCGATGATACATTGGAAGTCAATAATTGAAGAGTCAACATTTAAGATTTGGGGTCTTATTACATTTTGGGGACAATTGTTATAAACCGGAATCTTTATTTATATTGTTGAACAATTTGAAGCCATGGGCTTATGTAACAAACAAGTATTTTGTTAATCCAATGTATCTTTTTCAAATGACACGTTTAGTGGTCGTTCTCATATCTTGTGCTATTGATCTATGAAGTAACGCCCTCGGATATTCAATATTCTGCTGCTACCTAGATTTGAGGGTGTTACAGAGTTGTAGTTCTATTTTGAATTCTTTAGGAAATTATTTCAAATGGATATAAAAGAAATAAAAGATGTTTTTGAGTCTACAGAAAGTGAACTTTGTGAAATAAAGAAGCAAAATGATGTTTTAAAAGATCAACTTTTGGAAGCATCCCTCAAGCATGAAGTAGAAATAAGTGTGTTGTTAAATCATAAATGCGAAGATAATTCCCTACATGTTGAACTTGAACAAGTTAAAAAGAATTCCATTGAGATTCAAGAGGGTTTACAAGCAAAGATAAAAATTCTTGAAAAAGATGTTCAAAGATGTCAAAAGCAAAGTGTTGATTTTGAATTAAAGTTACAACATGCAAAAGAAAAACATAAATGGGAGTCAACTTTAAACAATAAAAACACAAATCCTCTTGATTACTCTTGGATTTCAAAGATGGAGAAACTTGATAATGAGAACGTGTCTTTGGATTTTATAGTGCAATCTTTGATGAAAGAACGAGACAATGTAAAAATATAATATCAAAAGCTTTTCGATTCAATCAAAAAGACACGGTCTCAATCTCAAAAAGAAATGGATGAATTAACTGCTTATGTTTCTGAGAAAACATATGCATATGGGGCTATTCGTGTTGAGAATTAGAATCTTTTAAGTACCATTTCTGAGTTAAAAACTAGATTGGAAACTGTTGAAAAAGGTAAGTATGTAAATACTAAGTTTGACATGACAAATGTTTCTCAAAATCTTCTTTGTGTCACACCGCTAAACAAACAAGTTTTTTAAAAGAAAACGGTTATTTCAAAGACAAAAGAAAAACATGTAGTGTCAAAACCAGCCACTTTACAGACTTCACCTGACAAACAAAGAGGGGCAAATTCAAACAACAATGTCATAGTACCTGGAATATACAGAGTTGTCACAACACATAAATCACAAACAAACGATGCTAAGAGTGATTTATCTTCTACAGGAATGAATGCTGCATCTAGTGTTAGAAGACCAATGAATAGAGATTCACATGTCAAGAACAGTTTCTTAGCTAACTCTAAGAATTCAGCAAAGAAAGTAGAAGTTTATGTTAGGAAAAATAAGCAAATAGATAATACATATGCAAATGTTATCTCAAACAATGAGAATGTAAACGCTGCTAAAGCGAAAACTCTGTTATGTGTTTCTTGTATGCAAAATATGCTTATTCCATATCATGATAAATGTCTTGCAAAATATAAATTGAATGTTTGCAGAGACTTATCCACTAATTCTAGAACTCAAAGATCTTCAAACACTACTAATGTAGTTCTTAAGACTAGGTTTTCTGAGAAGTTGACACAATCTAAGTCTTTTGATACTACTTATGTAGTCTCCAAACCTAAGATTGATGTAGGAAGTGCCTCAAAAGCTAAACATAAGGTCTCTAGTGCTTCTAATACAAAGAAATGAAATTTAAGAGATAACTTTTCAAGCATATACATGAAGAACAAAATTTAAACAAGTCAAATTTGACAAAAGTGATTTGAATCACAACCAAATGTTGTTTGGTCTCCCGTTAACACAACTCTGAATGTTCATAATAGTCGTTCATATGAGAAATCATCGGGTTCTGTTAAGAAATGGGTAGTCAAATTGCCCACTTGTCCATGTGTTGGTTCTTCGTGTGTTGCAGGTAGTCCAGATCATTCTGTGGATTGTTGACAGTGGTTGTTCAAAGCATATGACGGGTGATCGATCACTGCTGAGAAATTTCATTGAGAAATTCATGGGCACCATTCGCTTTGGAAATGATAATTTTGCAGCAATCACAGGCTATGGCGATTATATATAGGGCAATATCACTATTTGTCATGTATATTATGTTGAAGGTCTTGGACATAATCTCTTTAGCGTTGGGCAATTTTGTGATGGTGATTTAGAAGTGGCTTTTCGTTCCAAGACATGTTACGTGCGAAATCTGGAAGGAGATGATTTGCTCACAGGAGGACGCGAATCTAATTTGTATACTATCTCCATTTCTGACATGGCTGCTTCTTCTCCTGTTTGTCTGATGTCCAAAGCAACTTCGACAAAGTCATGGTTATGGCACCGTCGACTCTCACATCTTAATTTCGGTACCATAAACGATCTTACCAGACTTGACTTGGTTGATGGTCTTCCAAAGTTCAAATATGGAAAGGATCACCTTTGTTCTGCTTGTGAAAGAGGAAAAAGCAAGAAAGCTTCTCATCCACCCAAATTGGTTCCAAGTGATCACTCCAAATTGGAATTACTTCATATGGATTTATGCGGTCCAATGAGGGTAGCTTCGATCAATGGAAAGAAGTATATTCTTGTGATAGTGGATGATTATTCTCGATATACATGGGTTTACTTTCTTCATTCGAAAGACGAAACTCCAGAGATCATAAAGAAATTCATTGCTCAAGCTCAATTGAATTACAAAGCCAAAGTTTGCAAGATTCGTACTGACAATGGTACTGAATTCAAAAATGCAACTCTTAAAGCTCATTATGAAAAGTTAGGCATCATGCAACAATTTTCAACTGCTCGTACGCCTCAGCAAAATGGAGTGGTTGAAAGACGTAATCGTACTCTTGTTGAGGCTGCTAGAACAATGCTTATCTTTTCTCGATTACCTGAATTTCTTTGGGCTGAAGCGGTGGCTACAGCTTGTTTTACTCAAAATCGATCAATCATTCATACACGACATAACAAAACACCTTATGAGCTATCACGTGGACGAAAGCCGAACGTTGAGTATTTTCATGTGTTTGGCTCATTGTGTTATCCAACAAATGACCGAGATGATCTTGGAAAAATGAAACTAAAAGTAGACATTGGAGTTTTTATTGGTTATTTGGTTACATCAAGAGGGTTTCGAATCTATAACCGACGCACCAAAAAGATTATGGAAACCATTCATGTCAAGTTTGACGAGCTTACAGCAATGGCTTTTGAACATGACTGTTTAGAACCCGTGCTCCAATAATTCAATAATAATACTTCATCAGCAGACACAATGAATACTCCATCCAAAGAAGATTTGGATAATTTGTTCGGTCCAATGTTTGAAGAATATTTTGAGAAGAGGTCTTTTTATACACCCATCAATTCCGCTGCACAATCAACTCAATTTCATGAAGACTCACCTTCCACATCTTTAATCATTGTTGAAAATCATGAGGCTCCTCCCATTGAAACTATATCTAACGAACAAACTTCTCCAATCTCTTTGACAAACGCTAATGAATTTAATCAAGAAGATTCTGCTAATTTTAATGGCAATCTAGATTTTGTTCCATATAATACTCCAAGTCATGAGGAAATTGAATCCTCTACGGCAGCTCTAGAACCATCAAATGTGCAAAATTTCCACCAAGTACAAACCTCAACTCACATTTGGATAAAAGATCATCCTCTAGATCAAGTTATTGGTGACCCATCCAAACCTGTAATGACTCGTCAAAAGCTTCAAACAGATTATGAGGTATGCATGTATGCATTAACCGCCAGCACTATCGAACCAAAGAATATTAAAGAAGCTATGGCCGATCACAGTTGGATTGAGTCCATGCAAGATGAGTTAAATCAATTTGAGAGACTACAAGTTTGGGAACTCATTCCACGACTAGAAGGAAAGAATATTATTGCTCTCAAATGGCTTTGGAAGAATAAGTGTGATGCTGAAAATATTGTGGTTCGAAACAAAACTCGTCTTATGGCAAAAGGATACAGGCAGGAAGAAGGCATTGATTTTGAAGAGTCATTTGCTCATGTTGCTCGTCTTGAGACTGTTTGAATGTTTATTGCTTATGCTGCTCATAAGAATATCACCATCTTCCAAATGGATGTCAAAATGGCTTTTCTCAAAGGTCCATTGAAAGAGGAGGTTTATGTCAGCCAACCTGAAGGGTTTATTAATCCAGAATTCTGAAATCACGTCTACAGGTTGAAAAAAGATCTATACGGTCTTAAGCAAGCACCTCGTGCATGGTATGACAAATTGTCTTCTTTCCTAATTCAACATGGGTTCACTAAAGGTATTGTTGACCCAACTTTGTTACAAGCTTGAACTTAAAATGCATATGAAACTGAACTTATGGTAACAAACTTTAACAACTACTCACTAACTTTATTAAAAGTTGATTTGTCCTACAAAAACCTTAAATCCTAACTTGATAAACCTAAATATGAAATGTAAATTCAACTTAAAGAACTAAATGGTCCTTAGCAGTACTAACTCAAGTTAGTACTGCTTGAACCAAACACCCTTTTAAACTGCTTAAATCCATATTTAGCTTATAAGCTTGAGAATTAAGGTTCAAATTTCAAAGACCAGATGCTATGAAGCTTATAACATACCTAATGAGCATATTTCATTAATCAAATAAGCTATAACTATAAGCCAACAGATTATGTTACTATGTTTAGTTTTTTCACTTCTTTTTAGCAAATACATGTAATGTATGATTATACTATAATGAACCAATAATGCTAATACAACTAAAAATAATCAAATAATAAGCTATTCTATACTACAATAAGCAAGTAATAAGCAGTATTAAGCTAAAAGCAATATTAAGCTATAAAAGGGGTAATAATGAAGGGACTTATAAAAGCTTTGCATTTGAACAAGGTATTAATGTTTTACAGTATCTACAAGCTCCAGCTTATCTTAAGATAAGCTGGTAAGGTCTTGAAAGTCCTTTTATTATTGGCTTCGCTTCCATTATAAGCTGAGGTAATTTGATGGGTGGATTTGAGTATTTTAAAGCTCAGTTAAGCTTTGAGAGCTTAACTGAGTTTATAGCTAGCTTATTAGTGATTTTGAAAGCTTATTGAGCTTAATAGAATAGTAGAGAGCTTTTTAAACCATTATGCATTAAAATAAAAACATCAATTGAAATTTGAACATTAAGTAAACTAAAATTTTATTGATTATGAAAACTGAGTACAAGCTTGAAAAGGAAATTCTTTTAATTAAAAACAATATTAAAAGAGTTACAATAAGCTAAAATTCATAAGCTAAAAGCTACATGATCAGCTCTGACTACACCTTAAAATACATATAATATAATAAAATATCAAATATATAGTAAGAATGGTCTATAAGCAGAGTCAATGATACCGAGAAGTAGTATAGAGCTTTCCCGGGTCGTAAATCCCCAACGAGGCTGGAATGGTAAATCGATACGAAATGAATTGATGATTTGAATCGAGAAAACTAATGATTCTTGATTTTTAACTAGATAAACTACATAATTAAAGAAACTAAAATATATTCTTACGGGAAACAAGCAATGGAAATTGGGATCCTTAATAAAAATAGGGGAGCAGAAATAGTTATATGGTAAATCTAAAACTACGGGGGCATTGAACGAGGTAATGGGAATCCTAAGAAATCTACGGGGAACGTAATTAGGCTAAAAATGATTGACTAAAATAATTAAAATTAATTAACTAAATTAAATAGCAATTATAGACTATGGGAATTAAATTAGCAAGCCTAAAACTAAAAAAATTATAAATCATAAAGTCACTAAAAATTAATTTTAAAATTTTTATAAATCAAAAATATTCAAACTTAAAAGAAAATGTAAATAATTTTCAAAAAACGAGTTCGAAAACGAACAAAACGGTAAGAAACGAAAAAATCAGGGCTCGTAACGGGCCCGGAATTGACTTTTTAAGCAAAAATTGCCCCTACACCATAGTTTTATTAATTTTCTACAAACTATTTTGATTAAAGAAAATTTCTATAAAAAGAAAAATATTTTTTTTGTTAATTTTTGTATTTTTTATGATTTTTTTAATATTAAATTACTAATTAAAACAAGAAAATAAAAATAAAAGTCTAAAAAAATTCTAAAAAAAAAATCAGATTAATAAGAAAAAGTTAGCAAAACTAAAATGTTAAAATTGCCAAAAAGTTATGAAGCATTAAAAGTAATTAAACTAATTAAATCTAAACCTAATTTAAATTATTTAAATTAAATAAACTAACTAAGGCTAACTATTGTTAAAACTAAAGGACTAACAGTGAAAGGACAAAAGGACAAACGGGGTAACAGGCTAACTAACCACAGGGACTAACAGAGGTAACTACAAAAGATAAAATTACACAAATGGTCCCTGAAGTGGACCCCGATTAACAACAGTGGTCCAAAGTGCTTATTAGGCAAAAGTCAAAGAAGCAAAGTTGTTAAGGGGCTTATGGGGAACATTTTCTATAAAAGAGACAAGTGCTGAATCTAACTTAATAAGCCAGAAAAGTGAGCTTTTGGTTGACAGAATGCTAATAAGCTTAAAAAGCTTATTGGCTTTTTCTTGGAGCTTAAGAGCTCAGATTAAGCTGAAAAGTGATTAAATTAACTTAACTAAGCTATGTCTACTTATATTAACTAAATGCAGCAAGAATAAGCCCTAAAATAAGCTGAACAAGAATAAGCTAACTTGATTAATTGTTATAAAATGCAGAAAAAGGGCTACTTTGCGCTAAAGAAGCTACCCTAGAGGGGGATTAATCTACAAATATTTTTGGGAAATTAAGGGTTACTAGGGGATTAATGAAACTTACAAAATAATCTGTGTTATTAATCTATTTTCAAGAACTAAAAGATGGCTTGAAAGAGTGTCTTTTTGCACCAGGGGAGGGCACCTGTGGCTTGAGGGGCTTATTTTGGGTTATGAAAATTAAGCCCAAAATAAACTTTTTCCAAAACCAATTCCCAAGTTTTAGAATGGTGGTAAATGAGGCTGATTCACAAATTTTGGGGACTAAGGGTCAATGAAAGATGCTGAATTTTACCCTCCAAAGTTAAGTTTTCAAAGATATTGCATGGCGCCAAACTTTGACTTATTTCTGGTCAAGTTTAAAAGGGACAAGAAAAAAAGTGGCTTTTAAAAGGGTCTCTTGTGACTTCAAAGAGCTTCAAAGAATGGTGCTTAGCGGTTAAGCAGATTAAGCCTCAAAGCTTAAATTTTTTTTTGTAAAACTTTGACGAAAGTCATGGTTTTTTAAACTTAGTTTTACACTCAAAACTTTTGGTTAGTTGGTCTATTCAAGCACATACACTCAGCAATAGGTGGCTGAGTCTCAGTGCTTTGGACCATATCACTCCCAAACTACCCATTTTAATGCTTTGCCAAACACCCCTTGTTAAGTCAAGTCATAAAACCTTTTTTGACTTGATTTTACTTTAAAAAACAATGTAGGTTATCTTAGTGACAGGCAGGTTATTAAAGAGGAGAGTCTAGCCACATTTTTTCAAGATTTAACATAAAATACAGATGAATTTAAAGCAAGAAACTCAAGTGTAACTTCGAACTTGCAATTTATCTTTATAAAAATAATACTACATTACATAACTAAAAAAAAAGTAAGTGAAAACTGGAATTACAATTTAATTAAAATTTAAAAATATAAGCATAGTTAAATACTAATTGTTGTTCGCTTGTGCTTTTTCAATTTATATAAGCTCGAGGGTTCATAGTTCTCTCCTTTGTGTTCTTGTGTGTGTGAAGCCTCAGCAACAAATCCTAGCCCTCAGATGAGAATTGTGCTTCTTTAAAGCTCAATCCCGCCATTGATATTTCTTGGGGAGAGGAGGATTGCCAACATGGCATGTTTAAAGGTTAGTGGGTTGTGGGTTTAGGTTGGGACTGGGTAAACGAGGGGTTGGGTAAAAGGGTTAGGCTGGTATCTCGTGATGTTGAGGGTTTTGAGGTGGTGGCGGGAAAAACTTTGAGAAGACAAACAGTACTGTCTCTCAAGTTTAAAACTTTTAAAAAATGGCAAGAAGAACCCTTGCCCTTTTCTTCCTTTTTCATTTCTTTTTAAACTCTTTTATTTTGTTTTTAAGTTTCAAAGATAGCACAAATGGCCCCTCTGTTTTTTAGTTAAAGAGTTAAAAGAGGTTTTGAAAAATGGCAGCTTTGGCCCTTTTGGTTTTTAAAGGGAATAAAGGTTTGGTTAATTGCAAAATCAGTCCCTTATATTTTTAAAACACTTTTCTTTTTACAAACATTTTTAAACTTGACAATTTTAGTCCCTAGGGTTTATAAAAAGAGGGTATTGGGCCAGTAATGGGCTTGGGTTATGTATTGGGCCCAACTGGGTTTGTTTGGGCCCAAATTATGTTTGTGGGCCTTGTATTGGCCCAATTGAGGTGGTCTGGGGCCCAATAGGGTTTAGGCCTTCTTGTTATTGGGCTTTTTTAGGCCAATAAGGTTTGGGTGGGTCTTTGTCGTGTACAATGGCTGAGATTGGTTTGTTCAAGGGCTAGGATTGGGCCTTCAAAGTCTTCATAGTCTTGTCAATTTCCAAAATGGGTGTTTTCATTGATTGAGGGCCCATTTGGTCTTCAGTCTTCAATATTATACTTTGGGCTTTCGGCTCCATCCAGATGGTTGAGATTGCATCCAATAGTATTCTTCAATTACGGTCGGTTTTGACTGTTATTTGTTGAGTTGACTTTGACTTTGCACCTTTTCTGTCTTTGGCTTTGATTTGGGCTTTGTCTTCACTGCTTTTCCATTCCGTGTCTGGTTTTGTCGTTTTAGCTTTGTTTTTTAGTCCTTTTTTGGTTATCCTTTTCCTGCCACAATCAAGAGTAAAACAAACTATCTTTGGCAGTTTTTGTTGTTTTTGGTCATTAAAGTCCGTTTTTAATGGAAAAAGGTATGTGTTTTAAGCACATACCATAAATCCCCCATTCTACGACATTGCCGTGTCCCCACGCAATGCTAAGAAGTAAGAATCTTACGAAAATAAGGATCTTGACCCCCTCTGTACTAATACTTTGAAAAGTAGCAAAGTGTTTGTCAAAAGAAAGAATCAATAGCTTCGACATATCCGATTAACTCATTATTTGTATATGTACATTTGACTACTCTAATTTTTGTGGATTTTATTTTGAATGGTTTGTCTTTCTTATTAACTCGACATGGGATCATAGTGTAGAGAGTCCATAAAATAATCTGAGGAATGTCCTGACGGAAAATTCATCGTCCCCGATTTTTCACTAATCCTAAAGCCAAGGCAATTAAACGAAGATCATTGTCGATTAAAGTTAGGTGTAAAGCCCTATACTTATGACTTGTGAACTTTTGAACTCCGACATGGATAATTGTTACGTTGTGTGTGGCTCCGATTTAACTCAACATAGATCATCTTATTGCTATAGTTCTCAAAATGAATCGTGACCTCAAATCAACAATTTATTAAGGTCTTTGCAACTTGATTTTATAGAACTTCAAAATTAGTTTTTTTATTTAATTTATTTTTTTTTTATTTTTTTTTTTTTTTTAGAACTAGATTGCAGTTGCTAGTTTGAACACTACCCAGGCCTCGCTCCTAGTAGGATACACAATACAAACGTCGGTGTTTTAGTTTGAAAACCCCACCCGTTGTAGCGTAGTGGGAAATCACATAACACCTTCTTCTAATGTGGCTAAGGATAGTGTCTTAGTTTGAACCTCACTAGACCTGTTCTTCCAAGTGAGATATCACGACCCACCAGTCTTAGAAGCCAAAGATGTCTAGTTGAACCCCCACCCCCCGTGGTTAGGCGGAGTGGGATATCACGACACATCTATTCTTGCTCCATATAATCAAAATGTATGCTTTATTGGCATTAATCTTTTCAAACTTTTGCTTTTGAAGAATCAGTCACAAATTGAAGTTTGTTCTGAAAACATCGATTGACTTAGCTGAATTACATCGAAAACGTATGGATTCGGCGATTAGAAGATTATGGGGAGAAAAAATACACAAGTTATTCATATAAGTTTTTGACGAATCTTGCTTGACACATATACTTATATTTAACTCTATCATTTCTCGTTCTTCACTTAAGAATTCAAAAGCATAGAATTCGTGAAGCTTTGCCTAAAAGAACTTGTAGGGCTCAACACGCCCGATCGAGTCAAAAATTTATTCTTACTCTACCCATTAAGAAAGTCAAAACTGTGACAAAACACTTATTCTATTTTTGAAATTTTTAAATTTTTTTTTCATTTTTTTGGTATTTTTGCAAAAATTTGGTGGTAAAACGGGATTATGTGATAACAACGACTGCAGGCAAAATCAAAATCGAGATCCCCCCCCCATACTACGAACTAAACATCGTTACTCGATGTTTAAAGGGGTACCTACGTAAATCTAAGCCGTTTATGAAGTGTGCCAAAAGATAAACGTTATTTGATTAGATTTGGATACTGAATTCCCAAAAATGAAAGCTGGGATGTGAAGTCGAGTTAAAAATGACAAGAATCGAGAGCCTTCACAATCCGGGAATACCTGGACATACAAAGCACACAGACACGGTAATGGAAAATTATAAACCTTCTCACACATAAACACTTAATTTTATTACTTACTACGGATAAGCATGGGGGTGCCTCCACGAATGCGCCTTGTTTTTTGTTAAACCGAGTCACAAGGAATCGAACTCGACCCCGAATTCATTGGTCCATGGGGAAGCAAGTGGAAGATAAAATCATCATCGGACTTTCATTCAAGAGGTTTGGAAAAACATTGAATTTCATGAAAGTTCCACTCCGATGAGATACATCCGGCATAGAAGAATGATAAATGGAAATGCCGGGGTCAAAAATGGTATCTTCATTCCCGGTGGAGAGAAGATATGGTGGAGTAACGGGATACGTGAGAAAAGCAAGAAAGATCCATACAACATAAGTGAAGAGAGAAGATTGTCATCTCAAGTGGTGCATTCACATAGGTTGTTAGGACAATTCTTACGAATCACCGAGGTCATAGAAGGTCAAATCTCCCGGATCGGATAAATTTTAAATTGAAATCATTCAAGTTCCAGGGAGAGGTATGATTGTTATGAGTGAGTTCATCGGCGAACTCCTCATGATTAAGGTCACTCCTATCGGCAGGAGGAAATGATCATTTGAAGATCAAGTTAAAACGATCATATTGAGAAAAATCAACATGAGTAGTGGTACTGCCACTACTCCTCTCTTTAAAATGATCGTTATCAATGTAGAAAGCTTTATATCGGAAGTGATAAACTCAGAATGAGTAGTGGGACTGCCACTACTAATCTCTTCTAGATTAAAGCGGAAAGTTTCAGATTCGGGAATAGAATTATCAAAGGTGTTAGTCTCCTCCAAGAAAAGATTAGGAAATGTGGAGGTAGACTTGATCACAAATTCGGAAGATGGAGTAGGATGATCTCTTAATGAATCGATCTTAGCAATAAGAACATTGACATTCAACAATTTTTCACGAAGGATATCGTCTTTGATTGTTAAAAGAATGTCCTCATCAATCCTTCTAACTTCCGGATTAACAATCTCCACCACCTCTAAGCTTACGATCTCAACATCGGGAGGTGATGCTTCGACATACTCGATATCCTCACCGTAGGTAGAATCGTCATCACTCGAAGAATTATCATCGTTGGAATTGACAACAATCTCAGAGTGTTCATTGAGAGCATTTAGAGAGGTGGTATTGTTACAAAGAGGCACATCACACATTTTGTCGGGAATACCTTTGGACTCACTTGGGATTTGGACAAGGTCCTCAACACTAGACTTTATGAATTCGTCCAATTCCGTTTCCGGAATAGTGTCAAGATGCTCGTCCCCCATACTTAGAGAGTTATTGGGCTCCTCGATTGGTAAAACGGGTGTGATTGCAATGGTGTTGTCTTCGTCATCATCGTAGCAAATGGGAATCTTCCAAGATCGATCTTTAGCCGCTTGTTCTTCCGCGATTCGCTTTTCTTCTTCCTTCTTTTTTATGACTTGATCAACCAAATCACGTAAGGTTGTCATCTGTTCCATAAGCTTATTTTGAGAATTGAGAAGCTCATTTTGGGAAGTGAAGATTGGATGATTGACGGTATATTGCGGGGGTTGAAATTGGTCAAAACCAAAAGAATTTGAATCATAGCAAAAATTTTGCTCATGATAATAGTCTTCATTCATTGGTTGACATTGGAAGGTTTCATGAGGACCCCCGCAATTTTCACAACAAAGATATTGTTGTGGAAAACTCGGTGAAGTTTGTGGAAAATAATCAAAGTTTTGATTGAAACATGGGTCCTGATTGTAGACAAACGGGACTTGAGGTGGACAATCGTAACCGTAATGAGAGTCGTTCCCACATAACTCACGAGAGTATGGTACGCATTGTGGTTGTGGAGGATGGTTTGCAACACTTGGAGAATCGTTAGAAGAGTGTGGAGTTGAAACATTGATTTGTGTTCCATTTCCAACCTTACAATAAAAACAAACTCCATCGTATTCATTGCAACCACATCTTTGGCATGTGCCAAGAAGACATTGTTGTTGCAAACTTTGCAAGTTTTGTAGGGGCTCATCAATGGTTTGATTTTTGCATGGTTCCGGATTAGAGATAATCGGAACTTTTGGAGGGCAATTATAACCGTAATGAGCACCTTTCCCACAAGACTTACATGTGCATTGTCGACAAAAGATTCCATCTAACGAATCACCGCACTCGTGACAACAATGGTCAATGTGTGGAGGACTTGGTGAGGAATTTTCACTGGGTCTGATTAGCATACGTTTGGCTCTAGAGGGAGCATTAACACGTTGGTATTGTGTCGGATGACTCGGGAAGTTGTCTTGGGAAGTCTTTGAAAAATTTCATGTTCCACGCAGTTTTGTTTGGCAATAACCTTCCATAAATTACTTTCGTAAAAGAGACATCCTTGACAATTTCGGACCATCAAATCGGGGTTCCACACTTTGCCACCTTGCACAATTTCGAGGGGGTTTAGGAACAAAGAATCTTGTCTCAAGACTCCCTTTCAAACAACCACAGTTTGAAGTGTACAACAATTCCACAAGAACGAGCATTCTTTAATCGCGTAAGTTGATTAAAACGATAATCGAATGACGTCATAAGAATTAAAATTGAATATGGATAGAAAAAGATTAATTGATACGAAGAAAAAGAAGATTATTTTTGGTTTTCCATCAATTCACAATTTATTTTAACGGACAAAATGATAAGACAACTTAAGCCTGATAATCTACTTACTTCACGGTAGCTCTCAAAAAGATAAACGCACAGGTGAGCGGAGGAGTAGGAATAGCGCGAAGCTTATTTCTCCTTTCGGGTCGTAGTTCCTAGGAACAACCCTCCTTATACCCACTTTATAGTTTGTTTAAGTTTTCAAGGTGAGCGTCGGTTTAAGAGACACAAAAAGCAAGTTTTAAATCTTTTGTTCGAATTGGGAACCAAAAGTTCACCGGAAATTTTTTGATAATACTCAGTTGACGAATATTTATTTTGGTATTTTACTCAAGTTGTGAATTTTATTCTTTTTATTATGGACAATGTTGTTTTTATATTTTTGATTTTTTTTTTTTCTTTTTTTTGGATTTTTAAATGATAAATTAGGTCTAAAAAGAAAGGAAAAAAATATTTTGTACTTTTTTTTTTTTTTTTTTATATATTTTTATAATAAAAGAAAATATTCACAATTTCAAAAAAAATTGGTCAAACGTAACGATAAACGTTTGCACAGCCTCCCCGGCAGCGGCGCCAAAAATTGATCAGCTCTGACTACACCTTAAAATATATAATATAATGAAATATCAAATATATTAGTAGAATGGTCGTATAAGCAGAGTCCAAATGATACCGAGAACAGTAGTATAGAGCTTTCCCGGGTCGTAAATCCCCCAGAGGTGGAATGGTAAATCGATACGAATGAATTGATGATTTGAATTGAGAAACAATGATTTTGATTTTTAACTAGATAAACTAAAATTAATTAAAGAAAACTAAAATTATTCGACGGGAAACAGCAATGGAAATTGGGAACTTAATTAAAATACGGGGGAGCAGGAAATAGTTTATATGGATAAATACCTAAACTTACGGGCGAGCATAAAAAAAAAACATAAAGAAAAAAAATAACAGGAAAGTGGTAATGGAAACCTAAAATCTACGGCGGAACATAATTAGGCTAAAAAATGATTGGACTAAAATAATTAAAATTAATTAACTAAATTAAATATGCAATTATAGACTATCGGGAATTAAATAGCAAGCCTAAAACTAAAAAAATTATAAAAATAAAGACCTAAAATTAATTTTAAAATTTAAATAAATTAAAAATAGTCTAACTTAAAAGAAAGTAAAAAATTTTCAAAAACGGAGTCGAAAACGAACAAAACGGTAAGAAACGAAAAAATCGGGCTCGTAAACGGGCCCGGAACTGAATTTTAAGCAAAATTGCCCTACACAAGTTTTATTAATTTTCCTACAAAACTATTGATTAAAGAAAATTTTCTAAAAAAGAAAAATAATTTTTTGTTAATTTTGGGGGGGGGGGGGTAGATGATTTTTTATAATATTTAATACTAATTAATACAAGAAAATTAAAAAATAAAAGTCTAAAATTCTAAAAAAATCAGATTATATAAAGAAAAGTTAGCAAAACTAAAAATGTAAAATGGCCAAAGTTACTGTTAGCAATTAAAAGTAATTTAAACACTGATTTAAATTAAACCTAAATTTTAATTAATTAAATTAAAATAAAATAAACTAAAGCTAATGTTGTATAAAACTAAAAGGACTAACTGTGAATGGACAAAAGGTACAAAGGGGTAACAGGCTAAATAACCTCAGGACTAACAAAAGGTATCTATAAAAGACAAAATTAACCAATTGATACCCTGAGGGGGGCCGCGGGGGGGGGGGGGGGGGGGGGGGGGGGGGGGGGGGGGTGGGGGGGGGGGGGTGGAGACCCGATGTGCAAACTGAGTCAAAGTGGCTTATTAGGCAATAGTTAAAGATGCAAAGTTGTAAAGGGGCTTATGGGGAACATTTTCTATAAAAGAGACAAGTGCTGAATCTAACTTAATAAGCCAGAAAAGTGAGCTTTTGGTTGACAGAATGCTAATAAGCTTAAAAGCTTATGGCTTTTTCTTGGAGCTTAAGAGTCAGATTAAGCTGAAACGTGGATTAAATTCAACTTAACTTAAGCTATGGCTATTATATATTTAACTAAATGACAGACAAGATAAGCCCTAAAATAAGCTGAACACAGAATAAGGGCTAACTTGACTTAATTGTAAAAAAGCAGGAAAAAGGGCTACTTTGCAGCTTAAATAAGCTCCCTAGAGGGGGGAAATAAGTACAAATATTTTGGGGAAATTAAGGGTCTACTTAGGGGCTTAATGAAACTTACAAAATAATCTAGTGGCTTATTAATCTATTTTCAAAGAAAAAGATGGCTGAAAGAGTGCTTTTTGCACCAGGGGAGGGCACCAGTGGCTGAGGGGCTTATTTTGGGCTTATGAAAATAAGCCCAAAAATAACTTTTTCCCAAAACCAATCCCCAACAGATTTAGAATGGTGGTAAATGAGGCTGTTTCCAAAAATTTTAGGGACTAAGGGTCAATGAAAGCTGCTGAATTTTACCCTCCAAAGTTAAGGTTTTCAAAGAAATTGCATGGGCCAAACTTTGACTTATTCTGGTCAAGTTAAAAGGGACAGAAAAAGTGGCTTTTAAAAGGGTCTCTTGTGACTTCAAAGAGCTCAAAGATGGTGCTTAAGCTGTCTAAGCAGCTTAAGCCTCAAAGCTTAAATTTTTTTTTTGGTAAAACTTTGACAGAAAGTCAAAGGCTTTTTAAAACTTAGTTTTACACTAAAACTTTTGATTAAGTGGTCTATCTCATGGGCCACATACACTCAGCCAAAGGTGACTGAGTGCTTGTGACCCATAACACTCCAAACTGACCCATTTTTGAAAGCTTTGCCAAACACCCTTTAAGTAAGTCAAAAAAAACCTTTTTTGACTTGAAATTTCTTACTTAAAAAACATACTATGTAGTTATCCTTAGTGACAGCAGGTTATTAAAGAGGAGAGTTAGCACAATTTTCAAGATTTAAACAATAAAGTTACAAGATGAATTTTAAAGCAAGTAACTACAAGTGTAAACTTCGTAACTCTGCATTAATCTTTATAAAAATAATACATAGACATTTAAAAAAGTAAGCTGAAAACTGGAATTACAATTTAATTAAAATTTAAATAAAAAAATAAGTATGTTAAAAACTAATGTGTGGTTCGGCTTGTGCTTTTTTCAATTTATATAAGCTCGAGGTTTTCATAGCTTCTCTCCTTTGTGTTTCTTGTGTGTGTGAAGCCTCAGCAACAAATCCTAGCCCTCAGATGAGAATTGTGCTTCTTTAAAGCTCAATCCCGCCATTGATATTTCTTGGGGAGAGGAGGATTGCCAACATGGCATGTTTAAAGGTTAGTGGGTTGTGGGTTAGGTTGGGACTGGGTAAACGCGAGTGTTGGTAAAGGAATGGAGTGGTTCTCGTGATGTGAGGGTTTTGAGGTTGGTGGCGGGAAACTTTTGAGAAGACAAACAGTAGGTCTCTCATCTTTAAAACTTTTAAAAATGGCAAGGAAGAACCTTGTCCCTTTTCTTCCTTTTTCGTTTTTCTTTTTAAACTCTTTTTATTTTGTTTTTTAAGTTTCAAAGAATTGCTCAAATGGCCCCTCTGTTCTTTTAGTTAAAGTGTTAAAAGTGGTTTTTGAAAAATGGCAGCCTTAGGCCCATTTGTTTTTAAAGGAATAAAGGTTTGGTTAATTGCAAATTCTGTCCATTATATTTTTAAAACTCTTTTCTTTTTACAAACATTTTTAAACTTGACAATTTTAGTCCCTAGGGTTTATAAAAAGAGGGTATTGGGCCAGTAATGGGCTTGGGTTATGTATTGGGCCCAACTGTTTGTTTTGGGCCCAATACATAACCCAAGCCCATTACTGGCCCACATACCCTCTTTTTATAAACCTAGGGACTAAATTGTCATGTTTAAAAAAGTTTGTAAAAAAGAAAAAGTGTTTTTAAAATATAAGGGACTGATTTTGAAAATTAACCAAACTTTATTCCCTTTAAAAAACCAAAGGCGCCAAAAGCTGCCATTTTTCAAAACTCTTTTAATCTTTAACTAAAAAAAACAGAGGGGCAACTTTTGTGCTAATTTTGAAACTTAAAAACAAAATAAAAGAGTTTAAAAAGAATGAAAAGGAAATGAGAAAAGAGGCAAAGGGTTCTTCGTTGCATTTTTTAAAGTTTTAAAGTTGAGAGACAGTAATGTTTGTCTTCTCAAAGTTTTTCAAGCCACACATCAAAACCTCACCCTCACGAGATTCCACTTCATTACCTTTACCCACACATCGTTTACCCGAGAGTCTACCAACCTTAACCCGAACCCACTAACCTTTAAACATGCCATGTTGGCAATCCTCCTCTCCCCAAGAAAAATCAATGGCGGGATTGAGCTTAAAAGAAGCACAATTCTCATCTGAGGGCTAGGAATTGATGCTGAGCCTTCAACTCACACAAGAAACACAAAGGAGAGAAGCTGTGAAGACCTCGAGCTTATATAAATTGAAAAAAGCACAAAGCCGAAAGACACACTAGTTTTTAACTAGCTTATTTTTATTTAAATTTTAATTAAATTGTAATTCCAGTTTTCAGCTTACTTTTTTTAATGTAATGTTATTATTTTTAATAAGATTAATGCAAGTTCGAAGTTACACTTGAGTTCTTGCTTTTAAAATTCATTTCTTGTAACTTTATTGATAAATCTTGAAGATTTGTTGCTTACTCTCTCTTCTAATAACCTGCTGTCTCTAAGATAAACCTACATTGTTGTTTTTAAGTAAAATCAAGTCAAAAAGGTTTTTTGACTTACTTAAAAGGGGGTGTTTGGCAAAGCTTTTTTTTAAAATGGCGTCAGATTGGGTAAGTGTTATGGGTCACAAGCACTAAGCACTTTGCTGAGTGCTATGTGCTTGATTTGACCAACTTAATCAAAAGTTTTAGTGTAAAACTAAGTTTTAAAAAGCCTTTGACTTTCTGTCAAAGTTTTACCAAAAAAAAATTTAAGCTTTGAGGCTTAAGCTGCTTAGACAGCTTAAGCACCATCTTTGAGCTCTTTGAAGTCACAAGAGACCCTTTTAAAAGCCACTTTTTCTGTCCCTTTTAACTTGACCAGAATAAGTCAAAGTTTGGCCCATGCAATTTCTTTGAAAACCTTAACTTTGGGAGGGTGAGTAAAATTCAGCAGCTTTCATGGACCCTTAGTCTTATATTTTTGGAAACAGCCTCATTTACCACCATTCTAAATCTGTTGGGGATTGGTTTTGGGAAAAAGTTATTTTTGGGCTTATTTTCATAAGCCCAAAATAAGCCCCTCAGCCACTGGTGCCCTCCCCTGGTGCAAAAAGCACTCTTTCAGCCATCTTTTTCTTTGAAAATAGATTAATAAGCACTAGATTATTTTGTAGTTTCATTAAGCCCCTAGGTAGACCTTTATTTCCCCAAAATATTGTAGCTTAATTCCCCCTCTAGGGTAGCTTATTTAGGCTGCAAAGTAGCCCTTTTTCTGCTTTTTTACAATTAAGTCAAGTTAGCTTATTCTTGTTTCAGCTTATTTTAGGGCTTATTCTTGCTGCCTTTAGTTAATATTAATAGCATTAGCTTAGTTAAGTTTAATTTAATCACTTTTCAGGCTTAATTGACTCTTAAGCTTCCAAGAAAAGAGCAAATTAGCTTTTTAAAGCTTATTTGCATTCTGTCAACCAAAAAGCTCACTTTTTCTGGCTTATTAAAGTTAGATCAGCAACTTGTTCTCTTTTATAGAAAATGTTCATAAAGGCCTTAACAAACTTTGCTTCTTGACCTTTTGCCCTCATATGCCTTTGGACTCAGTTTGCACATCGGGCTCCACTCAGGGAATCAATTGTGTCAATTTTGTTTGTTATAAGTTACCTTTGTTAGTGCCTGTGGTTAGTTAGCCTGTTACCGTTTGGTCTTTTGTCACTTTCTCTGTTAAGTCCTTTATGTTTTAACAACAGTTAGGCTTTAGTTAGTTGTATTTAATTTAATTAATTTAAATTAGGTTTAATTTAATCAGTTTAATTACTGTTAATTGCTTACAGTAACTTTGGGATTTTTACATTTTTAGATTTTGCTAATTTCATCTTTATTAATTCAGATGTTTTTTGATTTTTAGATTTTATTTTTTATTTTCTTTGTTATAATTAGTATTTAATATTGAAAAAAATCATAAAAATACAAAATTAACAAAAAAAAATTATTTTCTTTTTTAGAAAATTTCTTTAATCAAATAGTTTTGTAGGAAAATTTTTAAAACTTGTGTGGGCATTTTTGCTTAAATTCAGTTCGGGCCCGTTTTACGAGCCGGATTTTTAGTTTCTTACCGTTTGTTCGTTTTCGACTCGTTTTGAAAATTTTTACATTTTCTTTTAAGTTAGAATATTTAGATTTATTAAATTTTTAAATTAATTTTAGGATTTTTTTTTATAAATTTTTTTAGTTTTAGGCTTGCGATTTAATTCCCGATGTCTATAATTTTGCATATTTAATTTAGTTTAATTAATTTTATATTATTTTTGTCTATCATTTTTAGCCTATATTATGTATCCCCGTAGATTTTCTAGGATTCCATTACCAATTGTCTCATGCTCCCGTAGTTTAGGTATTATCCATATAACTATTTCTGTACCGTAATTTGTTTAATTAAGGTTCCAATTTCAATTGCTTGTTTCCCGTAGAATAATTTTAGTTTTCTTTAATTAATTTTAGTTTATCTAAGTTAAAAATCAAAATCATTTGTTGCTAGATTTCAATATCATCAACTTCATTCGTATGCTTTACCATTCCAGCCTCGGTTGGGATTTACGACCCGGGAACTGCTCTATACTACTTCTCGGTATCATTGACTTGGCTTTATAGACCTTTTACTTATATATTTGATATTTTTATTATATTATTTGTATTTTAAGGTGTGTTCAGTGATGATCAATTTTTGGCGCCGATGCCGGGGAGGGATTTTGGTGTGCAAACGGTTTATCGTTACGTTTGACCAATTGTTTTTGAATGTGTGAATAATTTTCTTTTATTTTAAAAATATAAAATAAAAAAAATAAAAGTACAAAATATTTTTCAATTTCTTTTTTAGTCTCATTAATCATTTAAAAATCCAAAAAAAACAAAAATAAAAAAAAATCAAAAATATAAAAAATACATTGTCCATATAAAAAAAGTATAAAATTCACAACTTGGTAAAATTACCAAAATATAATATTCTCAACTGTTTGGTATTTATCATAATAAGTTCAGGTGAACTTGTGAGTTCCCAATTCGAACAAATGATTTAAAAACTTGCTTTTGTGTCTTTAGACGTACGGCTCACTTTGAAAAATTAAAACAAACTTTAAGTGGGTATAGGCGGGTTGTTCATAGGAACTACAGATCCAGAAAGGAGAAATAATGCCTTAGCGCTATTCCTTACTCCTAGCCGCTCACCTGTGCGTTTATCTTTTGAGGAGCTACCGTGAAGTAAGTAGATTATCAGGCTTAGTTGTCTTATCCATTTTGTCGTTTAAATAAATTGTGAAATTGATGGGAAACCCAAAAAGATCTTCTTTTTCTTGTGTATCAATACAATTCTTTTCTTATCCATATTCATGTTCTAATCTTAGACGTTCATTCGATTATCGTTTGAAATCAATTTCACCCGCGATTAAAGAATGCTCGTTTGTGGAAGTTTGTACACTTCATACATGTGGTTGTTTGAAAGGGAGTCTTGAAGGACAAGATTTGTTCCTAAAACCCCCTCGAATTTGTGCAAGGTGGTTGCAAAGTGTGGAACCCCGATTGATGGTCCATATTGTCTAGGTAAGTGCTCTTTTACGAAAGGTATTTATGGAAGGATTTGCTTAAAATGCGTGGAAAATGAATTTTTCAAAGACATTTCCATGGACCACTTCGAGTCATCCCCGACGACAATACCCAAATGTTGTTATTGCTCCACGAGAGCCAATCGTTGTTAATCAGGACCCCAGTGAAAATTCCTCACCAAGTCCTCCACACATTGACCATTGTTGTCACGAGTGCGGTGATTCGTTAGATGGAATCTTTTGTCAACAATGCACATGTAAGTCTTGTGGGAAAGGTGCTCATTACGGTTATAATTGCCCTCCAAAAGTTCCGATTACCTCTAATTCGGAACCATGCAAAAATCAAACCATTGATGAGCCCCTACAAAACTTGCAAAGTTTGCAACAACAATGTCTTCTTGGCACATGCCAAAGATGTGGTTGTAATAAATACAATGGAGTTTGTTTTTTTTGTAAGGTTGGAAATGGAACACCAATCAATGTTTCAACTCCGTACTCGTCTAACGATTCTCCAAGTGTTGCAAACCATCCTCCACAACCACAATGCGTACCTTATCTCCGTGGAATATGTGGGAACGACTCTCATTACAGTTAGTTTGTCCACCTCAGTCCCATTGTCTACAATCAGGACCCATGTTTCAATCATACTTTGATTATTTCTCCCACAAACTTCGCCGAGTTTTTCCATAAGAAATTAATCTTTGTTGTGAAAATTGCGGGGGGTCCTCATGAAAACCTTCAATGTCAAACCAATGAATGAAGATATTATCATAAGCAAATTTTTTGCTATGATTCAAATTCTTTGATTTTGACAAATTCATCCCCCACAATTATACCGTCACATCATCCAATCTTCATTCCCAAATTGAGCTTCTCACTTCTCAAATTAAGCTTATGGACAACAGATGACAACCTTCACAGACGATTTGGTTGCTCTAGTCATACAAAAGAAGGAAGAAGAAATGCGAATCCGCGGGAAGAACAAGCGGCCTTCTAAAGATCGATCTTGGAAGATTCACCATTTGCTACGATGATGAGAAGACAACACCATTGCAATCACACCCGTTTTACTCAATAGAGGAGCCAATAAATCTCTAAGTATGGGGTCGGTGCATCTTGACACTATTCGGAAAGGAATTGGACGAATTTCATAAAGTTCTAGTGTTGAGGACTTGTCCAAAACCCTAGTGAGTCCAAAGTGTATTCCCGACCAAAATGTAGTGGATGTGCCTCTTTGTACAATACCACCTCTTAAATTCTCTCAAATGAAACACTCTGAGATTGTTGTCAATTTCCAACGATTGATAATTCTATCGAGTAGAATGTCGATTCTACTACATGGTGAGGTTATAGAGTATGTCGATGCATCACCTCCCGATGTTGAGATCGTCAGCTTAGAGGTGGTGGAGATTGTTAATCCGGAAGTTAGAAGGATTGATGAGGACATTCTTTTAACAATCAAAGACGATATCCTTCGTGAAAAATTGTTGAATGTCAATGTTCTTATTGCTAAGATCGATTCCATTTAAGAGATCATCTACTCCATCTCCGAATTGGTGATCAAGTCTACCTCCACTTTTCCTAATCTTTTCTTTGAGGAGACTAATCCCTTGAATAATTCTATTCCCGAATCTGAAAACTTTCGCTTTAATCTAGAAGAGATTAGTTGTGGGCGTCCCACTACTCATTCTGAGTTATCTTTTCCTGAATTATAAAGCTTTCTACTTTGTTATCGATCATTTTAAAGAGAGGTTAAGTAGTGGCAGCAGTACCACTACTCATGTTAATTTTTCTTCAATATGATTCGTTTATCTTTTGATCTTTCAAAGATCAGTTGCCTCCTGCGGTAGGAGTGACTTTATTATGAGGAGTTCGCCGGTATGAACTCACTCACATCATACCTCGCCCGGCCCAAAACAAAACTTAAATGTTTCAATTTAACAATTGAGTCCGATCCGGGGAGTTTTGACTTCTATTGACCTCGGGATTCGTAGAATGTGTTCTCCAACTAATGTGAATGCACACTGAGGTATTGACCAATCTTCTCTCTTCACTTATGTTGTATGGATTTTTCTTGCTTTTCTCACGTATCCCGTTGTCCCTCCATATCTTCTCTCCACCGGGAATGAAGATACCATTTTTGACCCCGGCATTTCCATTTATCATTCTTCTATGCCGATGTTTCTCATCGGAGTGGAACTTCATGTAATTCATTATGTTTTTCAAAACCTCTTGAATGAAAGTCGAATGATGTTTTGATCTTCCACTTGCTTCCCCATGGACCAATGAATTCGGCTGAGGTCGAGTCGAGCTTGTGACTCGGTTAACAAAAACAAGGCGCTTCGTGGGAGGCACCCCATGCTTATCCGTAGTATGTAATAAATAAGTGTTTTTGTGTGAGAAGGTTTATATTTTCCATTACCCGTGTTCTGTGTGCTTTGTATGTCCAGGTATTCCCGGATTGTGAAGGCTCTCGATTTCTTTTTTTTGTTTTTTTTTTTTTTGTTGTCATTTTTACTCGAGTTCACTTCTCAGCTTCTTTTTTTGGGAATTCAGTTTTCCAAAATCTAATCAACTAACGTTTATCTTTTGGCACTCTTCATAAACGCTAGATTTACGTAGGTACCCTTGAAACATCGAGGACGATGTTTAGTTCTAGTATGGGGGGGGGATATTCGATTTGATTTTTGCCTGCAGCCGTTGTTATCACGTAATCCCGTTTTACCACCAAATTTTTGCAAAAATACCAAAAAAATGAAAAAATTTAAAAATTTTCAAAAATAAAATAAGTGTTTTGTCACAGTTTTGACTTTCTTAATGGGTAGAGTAAGAATAAATTTTTGACTCGATCGGGCGTGATTGAGCATCTAGCTAGTTCTTTTAAGCCAAAGCTTTCACGAATTCTATTGCTTTGAATTCTTTAAGTGAGACGAGAAATGATAGAGTTAAATATAAGTTTATGTGTCAAGCAAGATTCGTCTAAAAAATTATAGGAAATAACTTGTGTTCTTTTCTCCCATTATGCTTCAACAGCCTATCATACGTGTTCGATGTAAATTCAGCTAAGTCATCGATGTTTTCAGAAAATGCTTCAAATTTGTGACTTGATTCTTCAAAAAAGCAAAGTTTTGAAGATTAATTTGCCAAATAAAGCTTACATTTGATTAAATGGAGCATGTAATAGATGTGTCGTGATAATCCACTCCGCTAACCACGAGGTGGGGTTCAAAACTATAGACATCTTTGCTTTCTAGGGACTTGGTGTGGTTTTTTGTGTCGTGATATCTCACTTGGAAGAAAGGTCTTGGTGAGGGTTAAACTAGACACTAATCTTAGCCATATTAGGGGAGAAGGTGTTGATGTGTTTCCCATACGTAGGCAACGGGGTGGGTTTTCAAAACTAAGAAATCCGGGACGTTGGTTGTGATATCCTACTAGGGAGCGAGGCCTAGGTAGGTGTTCAAACTAAGCAACGCATTCCTAGCCTAGAACTTAAAAAAAAAAAAAAAAAAAAAAAAAAAAAAATAAATAATAATTTTGAAGTTCTATAAAATCAAGTTGCAAAGTCTTAATAAATTGTTGCTTTGAGTCACGATTCATTTTGTGACTATGAAAATAAGTTGATCTATGGTTGAGTTAAATCGAGCACACACACGTAATCATTTATCCATGTCGGGAGTTCAAAAGTTCACAAGTCATAAGTATGAGGGCTTTACACCTAAACTTATATGAGCGATGTGGTCTGTTTGTAAATGCTTGGCAGAGAGACTCTTTAGGGTAAACTCATCAGGGGACGATAGATCTCTCTCTCTTCCGTATATGGGACATCCGTAGAAATATTTATGGGGACGTCTCTAACTCTATGATCCATTGTGAGTTAAATAGAAGAAAGGACAAACAGAACCATTCATAATAAAATCCACAAAAAATAGGAGTAGTCAATGTTCATTATAAAAATACCTGGTTGTTAACTCGGGATTTGTCGAAGTATTGATTCTTTCTTTGACAAACACTTTGTATTTTCAAAGATATAAGTCAGAGGCGGGTCAAGAGTCTTAGTTTTCGTTTATGCTTACTTCATAGCATTGAAGTGAGGACACGGCAATGTCGTATAGTATGGTGGGATTTTGGTATGTTTAAATACAATACTTTTATCCATTTAAAACGGACTTAATGACCAAAAACAGACATAAAACTGGCCAAAGTTATGTTTGTTTTACACTTGTGTTGTGCCGGAAAAGGATAACCAAGAACAAGGAATTATATACTTAAACCCCGAAACGCTCCGTGAAAACCCCCCAAACCCCGAAAAACCCCATCGACGTTACACCCGAAACGGAAACGCCGCGAACCCGCGAAAACACGAAAAACAGAGCTTTATAAGACAAAACCAGACCGGAATGGATAAGCTGTGAGGACAAAGCAAATCAAAGCCAAAGCCAGAAAAGTCAAAGTCAAAGGTCACTCAACAAATTAACGTCAAACGGAGCCGTATTGAGAATACTATTGGATGCAATCTCAACCCATCTGATGGGCCGGGAAAGCCCAATAGTATATTATTGAAGACTGTGAAGACCAAATGGGCCCTCAATCAATGACAACAGCCCATTTGTGTGCAATTGACAGAGACTATGAAGACTTTGAAGGCCAATCCTAGCTTGAACAATACCAATCATTCTTGCCAGTGTACACACAAAACCACCCAAAACCTTTTTGGGCCTTAAAGCCCGAATAACATAAGCCCTAAACCCTATTGGGCCCAGAACACTCAATTGGGCCAATACAAGCCCACAAACAATATTGGGCCCTAAACAAACCAAGTTGGGCGCCATAACATAACAAGCCCATTACTGGCCAACAATACCTCTTTATATAATCACCTCAGGGACTGAAATTGTCAATTTTGAAAATGTTTGTAAAAAGAAAAAGTGCTTTAAAAATATAAGGGACTGATTTTGCAATTAACCAAACCTTTATTCCCTTTAAAAACCAAAAGGGCCAAAGCTGCCATTTTTCAAAACCTCTTTTAACTCTTTAACTAAAAAACAGAGGGGCCATTTGTGCTATCTTTGAAACTTAAAAACAAAATAAAAGAGTTTAAAAAGAAAGGATAAAGGAGAGAAAAGGGCAAGGTTCTTCTTGCAATTTTAAAGTTGTAAACTTGAGAGTCTGTCTGTTTGTCTTCTCAAAGTTTTCCCGCCACCACCTCAAAAACCCTCAAACATCACGACGATACACTCCATCCTTTACCTACTCAACCGCGGTTTTTTTTTTACCCTAGTCACCAACCTTAACCCAAACCCACATAACCTTTTAACCATGTCCCATTTTGTTGGCAATCATCCTTCCCAAGAAATATCAATGGCGGGATTGCTTTAAAGAAGCACAATTCTCATCTGAGGGCTAGGATTTGTTGCTGAGGCTTCACACACACAAGAAACACAAAGGAGAGAAGCTATGAAAACCTCGAGTTATTATAAATTGAAAAAAGCACAAGCCGAACAACACATTAGTTTTTTAACTAGCTTATTTTTATTTAAATTTTAATTAAATTGTAATTCCAGTTTTCAGCTTACTTTTTTAATGTAATGTTATTATTTTTATAAAGATTAATGCAAGTTCGAAGTTACACTTGAGTTCTTGCTTTTAAAATTCATCTTGTAACTTTATTGTTAAATCTTGAAAAATTGTTGCTAACTCTCCTCTTTAATAACCTGCTGTCACTAAGGATAACCTACATTGTTGTTTTTAAGTAAAATCAAGTCAAAAAGGTTTTTTGACTTACTTAAAGGGGTGTTTGGCAAAGGTTTAAAATGGGTCTAGTTTGGGAGTGTTATGGGTCACAAGCACTCAGTCCTTGGGCTGACGTGTATGTGTTGTTTTTAGACCTAACTTAACCAAAATGTTTTAGTGGAAAACTAAGTTTTTAAAAGCCCTTTGACTGTTATGTCAAAGTTTTACACAAAAAAAAATTAAGCTTTGAGGCTTAAGCTGCGTAGACAGCCTTAAGCACCATCTTTGTGCTCTTTTTGAAGTCACAGAGACCCTTTTAATAAGCCACTTTTTCTGTCCCTTTACTTTGGTCCAGAAAAGTCAAAGTTTGGCCCATGCAATTTCTTTGAAAACCTTAACTTTGGAGGGTAAAATTCAGCAGCTTTTTTTTTTTTCCATTTTTTGTGGAAAACCCCTTAGTCCCTAATAATTTTTGGTAAACAGCCTCATTTACCAGCATTCTAAATATGTTGGGGATTTGGTTTTGGGAAAAAAGTTATTTTTGGGATTTTTTTCATAAGCCATAATAGCCCCTCAGCCATGGTGCCCTCAACATGGTGCAATAATATAGCACGCTTTCAGCATCTTTTTCTTTGAATACTTGATTAATATGCACTAGATTATTTTGTTGTTTCATTTAATGCCCCTAGGTAGACCTTTTATTTCCCCTATATTGTAGCTTTATTCCCCCTTAGAGGTAGCTTTTTTAGGATGCTAAAGTAGCCCTTTTTCTGCTTTTTTTCTATTAAGTCAAGTTTAGCTTATTCTTGTTTCAGCCTTATTTTTGGGCTGCGTATTCTTGCTTGATTTTAGTGTATATAAATTGTTATAGCTTAGTTAAGTTTTAATTTTATCTCTTTGTCTGCTTTATTATGAGCTATTTAGATACAAGATATAAGCACATTAGTCTTTTTGCTTTTTGACATTTTCTGTCATACAATATTGCGCACTGTTTCTGGCCATTTTGTTGTTAGGTTTCAGACTCGGGGGAGTTTTGAGTTTTGTGCCCCTTTAGCCCACTTTCATCTGTGATTCTTTGACTTTTGCCTATTAGGAACGGGGGTAGATGGTTGACTTATGCGGGCGCCACCGATGGGAAGTATTGGGGGTTCAGGGGGGCGGGGTGTGGGTACGGGTGGTGGACCGTCGGGGGTGTGGACGTGGGTGAGGCGCGGGGTGGGGGGGGTGGTGGTGGGAGGTGTGGGGTGGGGGGGGTTGGTGGGGGCGTGGGGTGGTCGGGTGGTGGGTGGGGAGGGGGATGGGGGGGGGTGGGGTGGGTTGGTGGCGGGGGCGTGAGTGGGGGGTGGTGGGGGGGGGGGTGTGGGTGGGGGGGTGGGGGGGGGTGGGGGGGGGTAGGGGAGGGCGGGGGGGTTGAGGGGGGGGTGGTGAGTGGTGTGTGGGGGGGGATTGGGGGTGGGGTGGGGGGTGGGGGTGGAGGTATCAGGTGGGGGGAGTGGTGGGTGGGGGATGGGGGTGGTGTGGGGGTGGGGGAGTGTGGGAGTGGTGGGGGTGTCGGAGGGGAGTTGTGCGGAGGGGGGGAGTGGGTGGGGGGTGGGGGCGGTCGGTGGCGCGGGGGGGGGGGGGAGGGAGGGTGGTGGGGGGTGGGGGGGGGGGTGGTGTCGGGGAGGGGGGGGGTGTGGGGTGGGGGGGGGTGGGTGGGGTGGGGGGGGGGCGGGTGGTAGTGGGTGGGGGCGGGGGTGGGGCGGGGAGGTGGGGTGGTAGGTGGGCGCGGGGGGGGTGTGGGAGTGGGTGGGTGGGACGGTGGGGTGGGGTGGGGGGAGATGAGGGGTGGGGGGGTGGGGTGGTAGGGGCGGCAGGTTGGAGGGTGGGTGGGGGTGATATGGGGGGGGTGAGGGGGGTGGGAGGTGGGTTGGTAGGGGTGGGGGTGGGGGGGTGGGGGGAGGGGTGGTGGGGGGGGGTGGGAGTGGGCGTGTAGGGGGGGGGAGGGGGGTGGGGTTGTTGGGGTGTGGGGGGAGCATAGGCTGGGGGGGGGTGGGGAGAGGGTGGGTGGGAGGGGGGGTGGGAGGGGGGGGTGTTGGTGGTGGGTGGGGTGGCGGTGGTGGTGGGGGGGGGGGCGTGTGGGGGGGGTGTGTGGTGAGTGGGGGGGGGGGGGTGGGGGGTGGTGGAGGTGGGCGTGGGGGGGTGGGGAGAGGTGGGGGGGGGGCTTAGTGGTGTGGGGGTGTGGGGTGGGGGTATGGGTTGGTGGTGGGTGGGTGGTGGGTTGGGTGATGGTGGGTGGTTAGATGGGGGGGGGGGTGGGGGGGGGGGGGGGTATTTGGGTGGGTTGGGTGGCGGTAGGTGGAGGTGGTGGTGGGGGGGGTGTGCGGGGGCGTGGGGGGCGATGGAGGGGGGGGGGGGGGCGAGTAGGGTCGGGGTGGCGGAGTGAGGCGGATGTGTGGGCGGACGGGTCACGAGTGCTTTTTTTGTTTAGTTTTTTTTTTATTTCTTTGTAGTTTTTTTTGCTTTTATTATTTTCTTTTTTATGTTTTTTATTGTTTGTTTTTATTATTTTAGTTGTTTTGTTTTTTTCTTTTTTTGATTTTTTTTTATTTTTCTTTTTATTTTTTTAGGTTTTTTTTATCTTTTTTGTTAAGCTTTATATAGTTAGAATTTTTTTAGTTGAGACCTGTTACCCATGTTTGTCCTTTTGTCCCTTTCACTGTTAGTCTTTAGTTTTAACAAACAAGTTAGCTTTAGTTTGTTTTATTTAATTTAATTAATTAAATTAGGTTTAATTTTAAATCAGTTTTAATTACTTTTAAATTGATAAGTAACTTTTGGCCATTATTACATTTTTAGTTTTGTAACTTTTTCTTAATTTAATCTGATTATTTTTTTGAATTTTTAGACTTTTTTTTTTATTTTCTTTGTTTTATTTAGTTTTAATATTTAACAATCATAAAAAATACAAAAATTAACAAATAAAAATTATTTTTTCTTTTTTAGAAAATTTTCTTTAATCAAATAGTTTGTAGGAAAATTAATAAAACTTGTGTAGGGTAATTTTTGCTTAAAATTCAGTTCCGGGCCCGTTTACGAGCCGGAATTTTCGTTTCTTACAGTTTTTGTTCGTTTTTCGAACTCGTTTTTTGAAAATTTTTACATTTTCTTTTAAGTTTGAATATTTTTAATTTTAAAATTAATTTTAGGACTTTTATTTTTATAATTTTTAGTTTTAGGCTTGCTATTTAATTCCCGATAGTCTATAATTGCATATTTAATTTAGTTAATTAATTTTAATTATTTTAGTCAATCATTTTTAGCCTAATTATGTTCCCCTAGATTTTAGGGATTCCCAATTACCATGTTCATGCTCCCGTATAGTTTAGGTATTTATCCATATAACTATTTCTGCCTCCCCGTAGTTTTAATTAAAGGTTTTCCCAATGTTCCATTGCTTGTTTCCCGTTAGAATAATTTAGTTTTCTTTATTAATCTTTGTTTATCTAGTTAAAAACAAAATCATTTGTTTCTCGATTCAAATCATCAATTTCATATTCGTTATCGATTTACCATCTCCAGCCTCGTTGGGGATTTTACGACCGGGAAAGGCTCTATACAACAAATAATACTTCTCGGTATCATTGGACTCGGCATATAGGACCCATCTTACTATATATTTGATATCTTTAATATATTAATATGTATTTTTTAAGGTTGTAGTCAGAGACGATCATGTAGCTTTAGCTTATGAATTTTAGCTTATTGTAACTCTTTTAATATTGTTTTTAATTAAAAGAATTTCCTTTTCAAGCTTGTACTCAGTTTTCATAATCAATAAAATTTTAGTTTACTTAATGTTCAAATTTCAATTGATGTTTTTATTTTAAATGCATATGGTTTAAAAAGCTCTATACTATTCTATTAAGATCAATAAGCTTTCAAAATATCACTTATAAGTAGCTATAAACTCTGTTAAGCTCTCAAAGCTTAATCATGTGCTTTAAAATAATTCAATACACATCATGTTACCTCAGCTTATAATGGAAGCGGAAGCCAAAAAATAAAAAGGACTTTCAAGACCTTACCAGGCTTATCTTAGATAAGCTGGAGTTGCTAGATTGCTTGTAAAAAGCATAATTAGCCATTGTTATATGAATAGGCTTTTATAAGTCTTTATTTTACCTTTTTTTATAGCTTTAAATTACATTTTAGCTTAATATGTTATTACTTGCTTATTGTAGTTTAGAATAGCTTATTTTTGCTTATTTTAGTTGTATTATGCTTATTGTGTTCATGTATTAGTATAGATCTTACTTTACATGTATTTGCTATAAAGAAGTGAAAAAACTAAAAATAGTAGCATAATCTGTTGGCTTATAGTTATAGCTTATTTGATTAATGAAATATGCTCATTAGGTATGTTATAAGCTTCATAGCATCTGGTCTTTGAAATTTGAGCCTTAATTCTCAAGCTTATAAGCTAAATATGGATTTAAGCAGTTTAAAAGGGTGTTTGGTTCAAGCAGTACTAACTTGAGTTAGTACTGCTAAGGACCATTTATTTCTTTAAGTTGAATTTACATTTCATATTTAGGTTTATTAAGTTAGGATTTAAGTTTTTTGTAGGACAAATCAACTTTTAATAAAGTTAGTGAGTAGTTGTTAAAGTTTGTTACCATAAGTTCAGTTTCATATGCATTTTAAGTTCAAGCTTGTTCTAGCTGCTGTTATTGATTAAATTGCTCTTGTCTTGGTGTCTTAACAGTGTAGAAATCAAGTCTTCAAGGTCTGTGCTTTTAGTTTTATATTTGGTCAAACTTTGTGTCAACTGCATCAGTTAGTTAAACAGCCTTATGGCCATTTTCAGTCTCAAAAATAAGTTGGTTAATGTAGGAGTTAGTTTTTGGAATTCATTGTGCAAGTTGATTATAGGCCAAATTAGATAGGTTAGGGCTTATTTCAAGTTAAATAGCTTATTTGTGTATCTGTTTTTGATCTGCAAATTTGTCCTTTGTCTTTTCATAAAAAACCAAAAAATAGAGTAAACTGCATAAGTAGGCTTTTTCAATAAGCATTTCCTTAGTTTAAATAGATTTCAAAATACTATTTGATTGTTGTTTTAAGTAGCTTATAGGTCAGGCTTCCAAATGGTATAAGTCACTAGTCCATAAGGATCTATTTGATGGCTTAAAAATAAGCTCAAAAAGCCCTTGTTGTCTGTTTTTGATAAAAGTTTTGTGTCAAAATTGCTTATTGAGTTCTTTAGCTTATAGCTAGTCGTTTTTGCTTAAATTTTGCTTTCATTTGCTCATTAGGTTAATTGTTAGTTGTTTATAGCTTATTAGGGTCAGGCTTAAGCTTATTTTGTCTTTTTATAAAAACTAAAAACATAGTTAAACAGTTAAAAGTAGCTTTTTCATCTCGCATTTTCTTAGCTTATTTAATTTTTAAATTGCTTTTCATTTGCTGTTTTAAGTAGCTTATAGTATAAACTTTTAGAGGTTGTACTAAAAGCCCACCTCTACCTAATTAAAAGTCTTAAAGACCATAAGGTTATATTGTGTTGCTTATAAATATTAGCTCATTGTTGCCTGTTTGTTTGTTTGGAAACTGTTTTGTGTATAAATTGCTTATTTTGGTTTTTCAGCTTATGGCTTAGTAATTTTAGATTTAGTATTTGATTCAGGTTCAGATTACTGATAATATTCTATATTTTGTATTTTAGGACATCTAATTAAACTTATTGTAACATAAATTATCCATTTTTACTATTTTACTCTTTTAGACTTTTATTATTTTCCTTAACCCTATGTTAAAAAAGTACTTTTAATGGGCAAAATATACTTTTTCTTTTGATATTTCGTATACTTATATAGTAGTATTGTTAACTATTCAAACAATATTATCAATATAATAAACTCCTCTCTTTAGACTTGCTTATTAGGTTAGTTCTAGCTAGTTTTGCTCTGGCTTGAGCTTATTTTAGCTTATAAATGTCTTTGAGTTTTGTGAAAAAGCTAAAAAGAGTTAAGTGATTTCTGTTATGATTTTAAGCTGTTATCTAGCTTATTTGTGATTTTGAAAAAAAACCTTCTTCACAAAAGTTGCTCATTATAAACTGTTTTACAAGTTTGTTTCAAAAAGTTTTTCAAAAAAAAAAAGGGGAGAATAACCAATAAAAACTCCAATGTCTGCTTTTGGTTTCATTTTTCCAAGATCATCTCGGTCATTTGTTGGATAACACAATGAGCCAAACACATGAAAATACTCAACATTCGGCTTTCGTCCGCGTAATAGCTCATAAGGTGTTTTGTTATGTCGTGTATGAATGATTGATCGATTTTGAGTAAAACAAGCTGTAGCCACCGCTTCAGCCCAAATAAATTTAGGTAATCGAGAAAAGATAAGCATTGTTCTAGCAGCCTCAACAAGAGTACGATTACGTCTTTCAACCACTCCATTTTGCTGAGGTGTACGAGCAATTGAAAATTATTGCATGATGCCTAACTTTTCATAATGAGCTTTAAGAGTCGCATTTTTGAATTCAGTACCATTGTCAGTACGAATCTTGCAAACTTTGGCTTTGTAATTCAATTGAGCTTGAGCAATGAATTTCTTTATGATCTCTGGAGTTTCGTCTTTCGAGTGAAGAAAGTAAACCCATGTATATCGAGAATAATCATCCACTATCACAAGAATATACTTCTTTCCATTGATCGATGTTACCCTCATTGGTCGGCATAAATCCATATGAAGTAATTCCAATTTGGAGTGATCACTTGGAACCAATTTGGGTGGATGAGAATCTTTCTTGCTTTTTCCTCTTTCACAAGCAGAACAAAGGTGATCCTTTCCATATTTAAACTTTGGAAGACCATCAACCAAGTCAAGTCGGGTAAGATCGTTTATGGTACCGAAATTAAGATGTGAGAGTCGATGGTGCCATAACCATAACTTTGTCAAAGTTGCTTTGGACATCAGACAAACAGGTGAAGAAGCAGCCATGTCAGAAATGGAGATAGTATACAAATTAGATTCGCGTCCTCCTGTGAGCAAATCATCTCCTTCCAGATTTTGCACGTAACATGTCTTGGAACGAAAAGACACTTCTATATCACCATCACAAAATTGCCCAACGCTAAAGAGATTATGTCCAAGACCTTCAACATAATATAAATGACAAATAGTGATATTGCCGTGTATATAATCGTCATAGCCTGTGATTGCTGCAAAATTATCATTTCCAAAGCGAACGGTGCCTATGAATTTCTTAATGAAATTTTTTAGCAGTGATCGATCACCTGTCATATGCTTTGAACAACCGATGTCAACAATCCACATAACAATCTGGACTACCTGCAACACAAGAAGAACCAACACATGGACAAGTGAGCAATTTGACTACCCATTTCTTAACAGAACCCGATGGTTTCACAGTTAAACGTTTATTATGAAAAATCGGAGTTGTGTTAACGGGGGACCAAACAACATTTGGTTGTAATTCAAACCATTTTTGCCATATGCGACTTGTTTTAATTTTGTTCTGCATGTATATGCTTAAAGAGTTATCTCGCCACTAGAGACCTTATGTTTAGCTTTTGAGATACTTCCTACATCAATCTTAGGTTTGGAGACTACATAAGTAGTATCTAAAGACTTAGATTGTGCCAACTTCTTAGAAAACATAGTCTTAAGAACTACATAAGTAGTGTCTGAAGATTTTGGTATTCTAGAATTAGTGGAGAAAGCTCTACGATCATTCGAATCCACATTCAATTTATAATTTGCAAGACATTTATCATGACATGGAATAAGCACATTTTGCATACAAGAAACACATAAAAGAGTTTTCGCTTTAGAAGCGTTTGCAACATTAACATCAATTACATTCTCTTTGTTTGAGATAACATTTGCAGATGTCTTATCTGTTTGCTTATTTTTCCTAACATAAACTGGTACTTTCTTTGCTGAATTCTTAGAGTTAGCTAAGACACTGTTCTTGACATGTAAATCTTTATTTATTGGTCTTCTAACACTAGTTGCAGCTTTCATTCCTGTATAAGATAAACCATTATTAGCCTTGTTTGTTTGTGATTCTTGCGTTGTGACAACTCTGTACATTCCAAGTGCTATGCCATTTTTGTTTGAATTTGCCCTTCTTTGTTTGTCAGGTGAAGTCTGTAAAGTGACTGGTTTTGACACTACATGTTTTTCTTTAGTTTTTGAAACAACCGTTTTCTTTTGAAAAACTTGTTTGTTTATCGGTGTGACACAAAGAAGATTTTGAGAAACATTTGTCTTGTCAAACTTAGTATTTACAGACTTACCTTTTTCAACAGTTTCCAATCTAGTTTGTAACTCAAATATAGTACTTAAAAGATTCCGATTCCAGCACGAATAAGCACATAATGCATATGTTTTTCTCAGTGACATGATCATTTAATTCATCATTTCTTTTTGAGATGAGACATGTCTTTTTAATTAAATCGAAAGCTTTTGATTTTCTAATTTTACATGGTCTGTCTTTTATCAAAGGATTGCAACTTGAAACTCAAAAGACACATCTCATCTCAAAGATTTCTCATCTTTGAATCAAGAGTAATAAAAAGGAATTGTGTTTTTATTATTCAAAGTTGATGTCCGCATTTATGTTTTTCTTTTTCATGTTGTAACTTTAATTCAAATCAACCACTTTGCTTTTGACATTTTGAACATCTTTTTCATGAATTTTTTATTTTTGCTTGCAACCTCTTGAATCTAATGGAATTCTGTTATGATTTGTTCAATTTTCAGCATTAAGGAATTATCTATGCATTCATGATTTAACAACACACTTATTTCTACTTCATGCCTGAGGGATGCTTCCAAAAGTTGATCTTTTAAAAAATTATTTTGCTTCTTTATTTCACAAAGTTTACTTTCTGTAGACTCAAAAACATCTTTCATTTCTTTTATATCCCTTTGAAATAGTTTCCTAAAGAATTCAAAATATAACTGCAACTCGTTAACAATCGGTTTGACTTGATCTTGACAAAAATCATTTAGTTGTATTTCTTCAGGAGATGTGTAAAAATGCTTGCTCTTTTACAATTCTTCTGAATTAACTCAGACAACGTTTGAAAACAACTTTTTATTTTATCCAATTGTATGATCAAATGTGACTCACTCGGCATTGATGCTAGGACAGAAGAAGTTGCATTTGGAGTCTTGTCAGAAGGAATAAAAGAAGATGGAAAATATTTTTGCTCAGCAGAAAGTTCTTTTTGAGGAACAAAGTCTTTATAAAGAGCATGTATTTGTTTGTAATTAATTGTCCAACAATTCTGTATGTTTGCAACAGCAATTAAATCATTCATTTTTTCTTTCCTTTTTTGTTGGCTTTTGGAAGCATCATCAAGAGTGTCCTCAGTATCTCTAATATTCAAAGGAATTTCTGAATTACTCAGACTAAAGGAAAGATATAACTTTGGACATTGAGAAATTGCTTGCTTGAGTGTATAAGGATTCGGGTACCCCAAACCATGTTTTAGTGCAGTACAACACCTATCCCGATCATCATCCACACCCCCCATGGCTTTTGTCCAAGCATAAAATTCTTGTAAGGAATTTGCAAGTTTCAATATTGTTTGATCAACTCTATTCTTTTTAAGGTTTGGGCCTCCTCGAGTTCCTAGAATAGTATTCATGATAACGATCCTCATCTTTCACTCATTTTGTCTTTTTAAAATGAAAATAAGTCTTTTGAAGTTCCTCGCACTCATTTTTCAGCTTGTAAATCAGTGACAGCTAAATTAATTTATTCTCGCTTAGTTTTTTCTACGATCTCAGAATGATATCTCGTTTCACGAACAAAATTATGGAATGAAGCTTGTTGATTAGAATGTTTTGCTTGTCTATCATCCTTAAGAAATTCGTTGAGATAATTGTTATCCCCTTTGATGTTTTCCAAAACCCGAACCCTTTCCTAATACAACTCAAGCTGACTAGTCAAAGTCGTGTTTGGTTGTTGAACTTTTTGAGCAAATAATTGTTGTTTCTCAGCTTCTTATTGAATTTTATAGCTAGTGCTCTAACGCTATTTAGGTCAGAAAACAGTTGTATCTTTTCAAACACAATGCCACTATGAACATTTCAATTGGGGTTCTCGTAAATATATACTATTGCTTATCAATTTGATCATCACCAATGGTACTGTAACTTTAAAATTTTAGTATGATTTAGATAATTTGTTCTTTGTTCTCATGATGGATGGAGATTGTACTTCTTATAACAGCAGAATCTTAGCTTGGACCACATCAGAATAGTAATATTGGCTGGGTTGACTTTGGCCCATTAAGCATATGTTTGTATTGAGTTCTTCAATTTCTTCCATCCTTGAAGCATCAGCAAATAGAAAATCATTCTGTTCATCGGTAAGAAGTACTCCAGCTACATCCTGTTTTGCCAGCAACATTTGTTCCATGAAGTATTTCGAATCCCGAACTCTTGGCTTTGTACAATTCCTAGCATAATGTCCTTTGCCACTACAGTTGTAGCATTGAACAGTTGAAGTATTTCTTGAAGACGAAGTTCGAAGAGTCCTTTGAACATTTCCGGGTCTCATTTTGAGCATTAGATCCTCATAACTTCTCTGACATAAGCTCGTCTGTATTATTTTTCCAGTAATTACCAGGGTTCCTGCTTTGAATATTCACCCTATCTCCTTGAATGATTGCTTGGTTTCTGATGTTGGATGAAGTACGAAGACGGTTATTTGTTGGATTAGAGAAATTTTAAGTAATGGATCGAGCAAGTACTAACATTGCAGAGGTTAGAGGATCTTCATAATTGGTTTGAACATCATCCTGCTGGTACTCATTGTCATAATCAACCACAGACGTAGGATGCATTACATAATAAGATGAGGTATTTCTGGAATATGAACCCGTGTGTACTACTAGAGCCAAAGGATCATGAGACTTTTCTAACTTCTTTGCCTGTGATGCATTAACCAGTTTCTTGAATTGGTGAAGGTAATCAAACAGATCATCAAACGAATCCACTGTCAAATGTTTAACAAGACAAACTTGGGTGACATATTTCAACCATTCCGGTTGCAAGCTATTCAGGAACTTTGTGTTAACTGTGACAATTAGAAAAATCATTTTATTTCGTTCCAAATCATTCATTAACTGAGCAAAGCAGTTGTAGACAGAAACAAGTGCTTCCCCTGGTTCAGCAACAAACTGATCAAATTCGTTCGTAAAACGAGTTTCTCTGTCAACTTGATTTTGTATAGTGCCCCTCATCAGACGTTCAACTCTTTTCCACATTTCCTTGGCTGTAGTGCAAGCATCCACAGAGTTGTAAATTTCATTTGGAATTGAAAGTAGAATCAGATTCATGAGCTCAATTTCAGCATCATAGTGCAATAATTCACCACCTTGTAAATCCTCTGCAGTCTGCAGTGTCGGTAATGTTGAACCAGTAGGAACAAACATTTGAAACTGATAAGGACCTTCATCAAGTGCTTTGTTAAGCCACTTTCGGTTTTCTCTCTTTCGATTTATATATCGTCTAAATCTACTTGCCCATTGTATTTAGATACCCCTTTCAAGCTTGGAAGGCCTAAGTCTCAGAACGGCATCAGCCAAAGAGATTGTTGATATGTTTGGATGTCGGGACATTTATGTTTATGTTCAAGATTGGATCTTTGTAGACGAAAATGAGTGATTTTGGTGAGAAACATTCCAAACTCGGTAACAGTTGTCAAATTCGAACAACACTATTCTCGGATAAACAAGTAGCTCTGATAACTCGTTACTTCATCGGGAAGAACCTAAACCGGGACAGAAGACTACTATAAACTCGTGGTACACGTAAATTAGTAAACTCAGAAATACTCTTAACCAAAAAATCGATTATCTTGTTTTATTCAAAAAAATCAATTTAATAAAACTCGATAGAACCGAGATTTGAAAAATCCTTAGGATATGGATTAACAAGAACCACAATCTCGATAAAACCGAAATTTATGATGTCTTAATAATCCAGAACACGTATAACGTCAAATTTGATAGAACCGAATTTGAGTTCCGAGTTTAGAAAGTACCGAATTTGTTTTTCAAAAAACCCAATTCACAATAAAACCGTGAACTTATGATGTTTTAACACTTTGTAAGCTTATTTCCAAGATTAAATCACTAAATCCTTATTCACACTTTTTGATAAAACCGAAAATGTATGAATACTTATGAAACTCGATAGACAACCGAGTTTATCAATAACCACCTAATATACGTTTTTCGATAGAACCGAAAATGCGTATATATCTATTACAACACTTTTCTATCAAAATTAAACTAATAGTGATACTAACACTTTCGAGAATGGTAACACACTTCCGAGAATACAAAATCTATAGTAATTCGTCACAGTCAAAGCATTAGATGCTCGATAATGTTCATTACTCGAACTAGCTGCGAAATACAATCGAAAGATTCAAATATCTTAACCGTATTCACCTATTTCATCTTATCGTTCTCGGTTTTTCTTTAGGACGTTGAACCAATTCACAAATCGAATCACTCTAATTCTCTAATGGCGTATGATACCACTTGTTAGGTCTTGTTTATCTTGAATCATACATAATCAATCATGAAAGCTTAGAGAGAATAGTAGAGGATGGCAAGTATTTAATTTTCAAATGATATAAAATGGAGGGAAAAATGGAAAAGATTATTACAAGGCTTACCCTTCTAATGGTGATTAGAAAGGGTATTTATAGGAGAGGAAAGGAAGCTTCCCTTCCTTTATTTTTCTAATGTTTCACTTCTAGTCCCTATACTTTGGTAATTATGTTATTTCTTTCTTTTAGTATAATAAACCTTATTACAAGCTACTTTATTCTTAACAAAATAAAGACTAATGACTAAATATAATTAAACCACATAATCGGCACTTTTTATGAACCTAACACCCTTTGCGTCTTGTTGGGATCAATTCTCATGTTGCATGAGCCAATTAAAACTCGATCATCAGTAGAAACCAAAGCTTCATCAAGAGCGGCTTGTTGAATTTCTTCTTGATTCATGATTTTGTTAAGAATTATCCAATCAAGTTCATATACAAAACGAATATATATATTACTGATCAGATTGATAATCCTTGTTGTTGTGTTTGTTTTAGATGTATTTGTGTTTATGTTTCATGAAATTAAGCCCGTTTTAATACACAAACTGAGAAAGTCAACTAAGGTCAATGGTCAATGGACAAAAAGTCAACTAAAATAGTCAACAGACTGGTCAATGGTCAACCAGAGTCAAACAGTCAACATGTGGTCAAAGGTCAAACAAAGTCAACATAAGGCAAACAGAATCATGAAAATGTATCATATTTCACTGTTTTTGAAATAAAATAGACATATTTCACCCTTTTAAGAAAATGTCATATTCCTCTGTTTTGAACCCTGTCACATTTCGCTGTTTTAAAATAAAACAGACATATTTTGCCCTTTGAGAAATATGTCATATTCCGCTGTTTGAGACCAGCCATATTCCACCGTTTTAAAAAAATGTCATATTTCATTGTCACATTTCGTTGTTTTTGAAATATGTCATATTCCGCTATTTTGAAATATGACATATTCCGCTATTTGAACCTGTCATATTCCGCTGAATTCATAAAAACATACACATTTCGCAGGTTATATATCATACCAAAGCACAAACTTATATTTACTTCTATTATCCAAACACTTAAACAAACAACAACAGGCTTTCAATGATCATAGCACATACATTTCCAACAAGAAACAACTACATTCGAAGCTCATTTAATCAATTCGACCACACAAGAAAACAAAAACGCACAAATTTAGGCAACACGAGATCTAATATTCATTCTAAATGTCACACCCCGCCAAGGTGGAAACGCAAGGCGTAACACGATAGGCATCATCACAACACATTAATGTCACAATAGAGAATAACTAAAATGCATTACAAAATTAATTCAAAGTGTTATGATGACACCTAACACAAGATAGGACTTGTATTGAGGTTAATCACAACAAACAATACATAGACATATCAAAATCCTAAAATAAAACATCGTCTAAATTCAAAGTATTCAAAATACAAAAGCATGAAAGTTAAATAGATAATAAGACTCCTCATGCAAGATTTCTTAGGGTCTCGCTAGCCAAGCAGTCTTAACTCCTTATACTTCACTATGCTCACCTGAAAATGATACTTAAAAACGTCAACATTACGTTGGTGAGATTCATAGGTTTATCTTAAAATACTTACTCTTGTTGTGCTTCAAGACAATTAGGACATACATAAACATTATACACGTATGCAAGCATTTAAATCAACACATAAACAAATACACATTCAAGCTTATATTAGCACTAGCGTCTCAAACAACCAAGCTCACATAGAATGTACACAAAACTTATACACAATATTTATGAGTAGGCGTTACTCCAGATCCCAAAATCCACATCCTACAGGTAGGTGCTACCCCTGATCCAAATCACATCACAAACACAGGTAGGCGTTACCTTTGATCCCAACAATGCATACACACATAGCAATATAATAACACGTAATGTCCAAAACAATAAATCAACTTTTCACAGCACTTAAAACATTTCAAAACCATTTAGTATCATTTTCACCCCAAGAAAAACATAAGAAAAAGGGCTATGAATACTCACCTCAAAGTTCTCACGCGCGCACAAAAATTCCAAGCAAAATCTAGACAAACATATTCTACAGGTTACACATGATCAAGGCTTTACGGCCTATCCATGTAAACTTTCAATTGATCGATACTAATGTCTAAAATACACTTATAAACATCCCATCATGTTTCCCATACATTATCTAAACTCTAAACATGTTTTAAACTATTGTTCACATTTTTAGTTTACTGCAGAAAATTAAAGTCATTTTATGAATTTTTATAAAATACTAAATTACCTCTTTTGACTTCCAAATTGCTATCAAATCAACTTCAATGGGTTATGTAACTACTGGAATTTTTCCAACCTTGGTTACTAAGCCTAACTATTTTTCAAAAATTCGACAACACAAACTGTTCAGATTCGGATCTGAACGCACACCAAAATGTTTGACCTTACTAAGCATACTAGACACATGGAAAAAATCTAGAAAAATTCCAGAGGTTACTAGACACTTAGAACTTACTCCAATAGAAATTTCATGAATAGAAAAAATGTTTTGATAAGGTTTTTGACCTCACAAACACAACCCAAATCTGACTTGAAAACTCAGATTCGACAACGAATCTTGTAAAAATCATTTGACCGACTTTCACTCACTTCTAATTCACAAAACTGACTTTGTTGGAAAGTAGACTATCTGAAATTAATTTTAGAATCAAGAAAATCAAAAAAACCTTTTAATATGACCTAGTTATGACTCTTACAGGTTGACCTAAAAATCTGCCAAGTTTCAATTCCGAATTTAACAACACTTAAACCTAACCAAACGCACACATACGCTAATAATGAAGCCCTAATTCATAATTAATGATCATAAAAACATGTTTACTTAATTTTTATGAAACTCTAATTCCATCAATTTAAAGTTACAATTAATTAAATTAAAAGAGTATAAATAAAAAGGGTTATACGAAAAACCTTTTAACCGAAAACACACGATCTTGAACGTTAAATTTTCTTCAAAAATTTTGATGGCTTCTTCTTCTTCTTGGGTGAATTTCGACCAAACAAGTGAGAGGAGAGAAAAAAAATATTTTATGGTTTGTGAATGAGGAAGATTTATAAAATGTTTTTAGGTATTGTTTTTCCTGATAAAACTTGGACTCTTTTTCTTCATTTTTTCTTTCTTTGAGCCGATCCAAACACACTCTTAATATATATTTTTATTTTTTATTATTTTTGGCTGAGATTTTATATATATAAATTTATATATTTTTTAAAAATTATTTATTACATATTTACTTGAAAACCTTTAAATGTTTACACATAAATCCTAATTAGAAAATACTTACTTTACCTATAATTTTCCTCAAACATTTTTATTGCTCACTATATAATTAAATCATTGAATTCTAATTTATTTAATAATCTCAAATCGAAATTAACGATACATACTTCATTAATTATTTCAAACGTTATGAATAACGAACGTCTATCTCATAATCGTCATTTCTAATGAAATGAAAATACTAAATACCTTAATTGAAACTTCTCACACATAAAATGAAACTCGTATATTTTATCACATAATATCAAAAGTCACAAAATGAACGTGCACACAAACTCAAGTTTCATAACACCTAGTTAGACTAACACTATTGGTTAAACTAACTTGGTTTGATCACGGGTGTCACAGTATCCCCCACTTAGGGAAATTTCATCTCGATACTTAATCGATTCTACTGCTAATAAGTCTTCTTACCCAAACAAGGGTACAAATAGAAGCATAACAACTATAAGTGAAGAGAAATATCCAAACTACATGAACCTCGCCCGTCCTCGAGGAAACTCGTCAAAAACCTTAAGTTGTGTAACAACATGATTCATAACTTAACCCCGCAACACATCAAATAACAACTGTCTTAGAATTAAGTTATGAGTTGTTACAAAGCTTAACGTTTTTTAAGAATAGACTCGACTTCAGGTTTATTCAAAATATAACTTTAACCAAACCACATAAGAACATTTAAGGGTGCACTAAGGTCTGCCAGTAAACTTATGTACCCAACTTTAACTAGTAATTCCATCGATAACTTGCTTAACGAACAAGTATGGATACTTAGCTTTCATGAAACCCTCAGGACCTCGCTTTAAGTTCTAACGGACTTTAACTATTAGAATCCTATTACGCTTTAAACTTTTAACCTCACGATCCATAATCTCAACAGGTTATTCAACAAAACAAAGAGTTTTGCCTACCTCAATTTCTTCTAAAGGCACATGCAGATTTGCATCTGCCAAACACTTCTTCATATTGGACACATGAAATGGGTCGTATACACTACTCAATTCTTGATGCAATTTTAGATAATAGGCCGTGGGACCGATCCTCTCAATGATCTCAAATGGTCCTACATACTGTGACAACCATGACTTGAGCAGGTTAGTCAAACTATTAGTGTTAACTTATGAATATGTTGCAATGTATGGGTTATGTGTTATATGTGTTTATACGTGTTTATGTGTGTTGTGTGGGATATGTGTAAATAAATCAATCCGTTACAGTCAAAACCTTTTTTCGTTTAGTCCGTGATTTATTTTGAAGCATTATTTTAAAAGAATTACTAGCACATTTCTCTCCTCTCAAATAATGACTCGTTTTCTATTTAAAGGAGGAGTAGTCATTGTTTGAGTGAAAGAATTTTCTTTTAAAATCTTTTTCTGATGAAAAGCTGTGAAGATTACTAATTTGTTTTTGGAAGACAACACCAACAAAAATAAGATTTCTCTTATTTGAAAAAATAAATGCACTAACACGTACACTTATTCTAAGAAATCCCGGGTTGTGTAGCAAAGTATACACAAGCCTTTACATGATCATAAAGTAGATCATGCCCAAGAAACTGAATTCTCGTTAAGAGGTCAATTTATCTTTTTGACGATATACGTGCCTTTAAGATTAAAATCCGAGTTGCAGCCTGAAATAACTGCAAGCCAATGACATATTTTAAAAACAGTTAGAACTTCTGCTCGAACTTTATTTACAACTCCGTGTCATTATTAAATGAAATTTCTAAAGCCGTAAATATTATCTGTGACAACCCACAATTTCAGGTCCTTTTACGTCAACCAACTCAAACTATTTACTTTGAACTTTTACGGGTTTACTTTTAATTTCAACCGTTAAGTTAAATCGCGTAAACCAAAAGTCAACAATTAATGTAAACTGGAATTGAACAAATAAAAGTTTACATCAAACAAGTGTTATATATTTATTACAAAGATAATTCATAACTTTTCATATTTTATTTTTATACGTTACGTAAAACGCTTACATTTCGCATTTTGAGCTTTCATGCATGCATGTAAACTATACCACCTTTACCAATACCCTCAACATTTATACTTTAACAAAAATTAAACATTTCCCTACCTATTATCATAACCAAAACCGGCCACCCATAGCTACACAAAACAAATACCATCTTTACTAAGTTGATACATAATACATTACCATGTGCTCAAAATATCTATTATCCACTCTTAGCTACTTCCTTACAAGACCACTCCATCCACCTCTTCATTCTTACACAAGCCCACTCCCCTCCTAAATTTCATGGCTAAATAGTTCCTTATGTACCTAGATATTTTTCTCATACTTGCATTTATACAACTAGCAACTTTTCATCTCATTTGATAACTATCAAAAAACACACAAACTCCCTTTTCTCTTAACATAAGCCACGACTCAAATAAGCTTTTTGAAGCTTCTATTGTTTTTAATTTTCTTGATATTTCAAGCATACAAGTGTGTTCAAGGTTAATATCTAAGGTATTCCAAGGTGTTTTCAAGCTTGGGTTTCAACATTTAAGTTAGGGTTTCATTATTCAAGTTAGGGTTTTCATAAGGTTTTTGAGTTAAAAATCAAAGCCTATATTTTATTTTGTGTTCATTAGCTTTATAAGCAAAAGCCTAGGTTTCATTTGTGATCATAAACTTTGTAAGCATACTTTACTTACTTTTGTGATTTTTATACATCTTGATCATGTTTATACATGTTTCTATACTTACATTATTTATTTTTGCACATAAACATTATAATTATAAAGTTATATCACCAACTAGTAAACTTTTATAAATATTTGCAAAGAAATCAAGAACACTACTTACTTATATGATTATTAAATATGTTGTCAAGTTTGTTATTCATAAACTAGCTTATTTGATTTTATAAGTTATTTCATTATATTGTGAAAGTGTTGGATGGGATCAGGTTAGTTTGGATGTGTTGATTGTGGAAGAGGTTAAAGTGGTTAGATTAGAGGATGTTGTTTTGTAAAAATGAGGTTAAAGTTATAGTTTTAAAGTGTATAAAACACCTCCCTTAACAGCCGAGTTTAAACAGTATAGTTAGGAATTTTTTGACGAGTTAAAACCTTAAAAATATGTTAGTTCATCTTAATACGAATCCGTAGACATAAACAACGCAAAAATCGGATGTAAAACGAAGAAGTTATGGTCAAAACAAGATTTGAAATAATACCGACAAATGCAGTTTTTTGTATATAATCTGGCAGAAATAGTTTTTGTAATTTTGATTCTTTTCGAGTCCGAACCGGCTTACATATAAAACTAGAAACTTGCTCAGAATGATTTTTCATTAAAGTAATGTGAGTTTTGAAGCCCGAAAGTGTAAAACAGAAGAGTTATTTTTAATTAAACTTGGACTGTTTGTCGGACAATGACATGAAAATTCCTGCACATTTTTTACAAATGTATGTTCCTGGCATGAATAGTAAAACAGTGTTTTTGGACGTTTTCGGGTCCGTTTGAACTATAAAAACCTTAGGAAATAATATAGCATCACTTATATAATATTTATACGCGTTTTAAACTTTATAAATTAACTAGAGTATATATATACTAGCCTTAAAGCCCGCCCGTTGAGCGGCTAGCTTAACATTTTTATTTTGAAGATAGATAAATGAGAAGTATAATGTAATGTATAAAGTTTCAAAGCATTTTTTGGTTTGTATGTTAATCATCTTCATTTTTTCTGACACACGAAAGTTGATGTTTTATGATCTAAACAAAAAAAAGAAATTTAGTTTTGTTTGTATGTTTCTAATTATTTTGTATGTTTCATCTAAATTAGGTTCTTAATAGACAATGGTAAAAAGACATCATCATCAGAAGAAACAATGTGAACATCATTGCTCACAAAACTGCGATGTTTTGTAAGCCTACGACGCTTTGTAGTGGCTGGAACATCTTGTATGTTATTTTAGATAAATTACACAAAATATAGAAAAGGTTGAAAATCATACAAATACAAAGATATTGAATATGTAATGTTAGTAATACCGGATCCTCATCTGATAGTATAATAACAGGTACATCTTTCACAAATGGATCGTTGGTTGTTTCTTTAACTCTTTTTTCTTTGATGCCCTTAAACGAATTAATAAATTAAATGATATATGTCACCCACAAATGTTAGTAGGTAATGATTTTAGTTGTTTTTATAACATATAAACACCATACGTACCTTTGATTCATTTGGGGATTTCATGTTAAAAAACACAGTATGTCATTGTTGAGTGGGTAGTATAGAGTATTTATAGTGAAAAATAGTCAACAAATTAAGGAAATGATATGGTGTTATTGAATTTTAAATGTAGATTGAAACAAATCATTTGAAATTTGAATGTTTGGTAAGATGATTTTGGATGATATAAACATTTTTATTTTATGTATAAAGTAGAATGAGTTAAATATAGGAAGTGTTGGTGAGTTTAATATAATTGTAGAAGTGTATCAACATATTTTAAGAATGTTTTAATTTTCATATTTTAAATGTGTGAAGTTACAAAAAAAGGTTAATAAATATATTAGATAAGGTATCAACATTTTTATTTTATTTAATATTGTATAAAGTACAATGTATTACCATAATGGTTAGTTAAAAAGAAAGATATAAGCTCCTAGTTGTTGTTAGTTATTTAAAGTGGCAAAGTTATAACAATTATTAATCTCCCTATATAAAAAATAATAAGTAACGATTCATAGTTTGATTTTAAAAATAGATGATTTTATACATGAAATGTTCACCATATGTTATTTGTTAAATAATCAACCATGGCATTTTTAAAGAATGATATGATGTTCATATTTAAAGTTTCTAATTTAAAATAGGAAGTGTGAATGAGTTAAATCAATATCAAAAATCAAAAGATGCGTAATATTGAAGATATGATTTTCATATATGATTTTCATTTCACATGTGTACTATATAAATAAAATACATGTATTACAAACAAAAATCAAATTACCAGATGCGTAATATGTAAAGTGCATAAACAGAAGTGATTTTAAAAGAAAATAATTGTATATCATCTTCAAGATAAACGAACATAGTGTTGTTTGGTATTGGGATAAATCACCAAAAAACCAAACTTATTAAAAGTCTAACATGATGAAAAACATCCAAAACCACAAAACAAACAAAATAGAAACAATTGTCTAAAAACAACCAGAAAGAAATGATAAAAAGGGCATGTTAAAACATTGAAGATGATATATGCCTGCTAAAATAGCTCATTCCTCTGGTTTAGTCTTCACTTTAAAAATCATTTTTTTCCTTTCTTTGCTTGTTCCTCTTCCTCATTGTAATCATCCAAATTGATGATTGTTCGTTTCCCACTTCCTGAACTGGATGACTCACCTTCGGAACTTGCAACTCCTTTTGACTTGGGAGTATCCTCAATGCTGAATGGGACAACATCACTTGATGAGAACTTGCTTGAGCTACCACACTTCAAAAGGGGAGTTTGCACATCACCCCCAACACCCTATAAAATGGTTTTTGTTTAAAATGAATTATAAGTAAATGATTATGTACATACTATATCATAATTGAATAATATGATGAATTACATGTTGTCATTATATACAAATACGTATACATAGAAATTCTTCTTGAACATATCTATCATGGTTTCATCCTGTGATATCTTTTAAACTTGGTAGACATGATGATTGTGGTTAATATTGTAGTCATTGTATTAGAAGCGAAACAACAATGTTTTCCCAACCATGCTATTTAGCTCTCCAGGGAAATAATCATCATAGTTTAAACCATACTAATTGAGTAGAGTATAACATTTTACTCGAGATAGTTGAAAGACCAAGTCATCAAAAAGAAGGAGCGATGTTGAACCGATGTCATCTATGATATGGATGATTACTTTATACCTACAATGTTAAAGTTTGTTATTTAAAATGAAATATAGGAAAACATAAATGTTTATAGGTAGTATTAAAAATGAATCAATAATGATTTAGAATGAATGTAATGCACAAACCTGATCCCAACACCAGTAGAAGTTATTCTTATGTGGACGGTGTAATTCCACAACTTCATTCCAACATCAGCTTCTTTAGCGATTCTACCACACTTCTTATAGGCGAGATACGCCCATCCATGCTCTCGGTGTATTTTGTGAAGACTTGTGAACTTTCCAAGCTTATGTTAGAACACATACTATGTCCGTGCAATTGAGTGATCATCCCAAAATTGAACACTTAGATTAGTAATGAGAGTTGAGTGTTTTTTATCCCCTTTTTTGTGAGGTGTTTGGCTTCGATGTTTTCTAGCATAAGTAACTTATAAATTCATTTCTTCAAGTCAAATTAGGGAACTCTTTTTATGAATTATTCTAACGGTTCTAGTTGAGGGCAAGTAAGTAGGGGGGGGGGGTATTTAATAACATCAAATAGTTAATACATTTTAATATCAAATTCCCTATAAAAATGCTTACAAATATGTTATTAACGTACGAAAACATTACTTAATTGTTTATTATTAGTTTTCAGGGACCAAGTAAGCATTTTAGCAAAAGACAAGGGATTTGGACAGGAAATGCACAAAGGTGAAGAGTCCGAGGCAGTTTACGGCGTAACACCCCCTAAGGATTACGCCGTAACATACTCCAATGAAGAAATGAGTCATCACACCCTTTACGGCGTAAAGCCTCTCCTACTTTACGCTGTAACATTCAAATTTACAAGAGATGATTTATCTGAGTCAGCATTACGGCGTAACATGGGCGACAAGGTTATGCCATAACATCTTTTTATGCCTAGAATATTGGAAGCTTACGTAGAAAGATTACGACATAACATCTCACAAAGTTACGCCGTAAACATTTCGAAGCCTATAAATAGAGTCCTCCTCTGGCTCATTCAGCATCACTCACTTCTACCACTCTACACACAGTTCTAACGGGTGAACCAAACCCTCAAGGTTTGAAGCATTTCATCAAAAGGTCCAAAAGAGAAGTCACATACACAATTATTATATTTAATCGTTCATTTCATCCTCTGTAAGAATTATGATGATTCAATCTATGTCTTTATTCATTAATTCTTGCATTGCTATTACCATGAGCGGCTAAGCACTCCTAGTGCTGGGTTCTAAACATATCATATACTACTATTTGTTATATATGATTTCCTGTTCAATTAGTGAGATCTGTTAGATTATCCTTATAGCCTTTCATGATCGCTCATGTTTTGGTATTAAAGAAGGGTGTCTTAAGATCTTGTTAATCCTGATATTAGACTTTCATGTATGAGAACTTGGGATTATGGGGTACTAGGGTAGCTTGACATCGATCCCATGTAGGAATTTAACGCAGATTACCGTCGCTTTTGTCACATTAAATACTTAAAAAGCATGGGAACTCTTTCAGAGAGGGTTAATAATCGGTATAGATTGTAGATTGGTCTTAAGGGTAGTTGGGATTTAACCAATACAAGCTTGGATACCCTGCTCGTGTGATCCTAGAGGAATGTAGGATCGCAGAGTAAGTATAAGACAAACCTCAAATGAAAATTCAGGTTTGTCGACATTAGAACCACTAATAGAACTTATAATTGAACATTACACAGGAAAATGTAACCGTATCATTGATAGTGAAATGGTTAGGTTAACATGCCTTTCTTCCTGAATTCTTCTATCTATTTACTTTACCGCATTTACTTTTCATAGTTCTTAAAATCAAACCTAAAACGATTTTCAAATCGTGACAATAATCAAATTAAACTATTTAACCTTAGCTCTTGGGATGACCTCGGATTTACCAAACTACTGCACTACATACAACTGGGTTCTCTGCCCGTTAGTGCGTGTATCGGTAAACGAGTTTTATAAATTTAAAACTTGGTAAAATATTATTCAAAACTATTTACGCATCAAGTTTCTCGATCATGACTAGGAGTAGCAACACAAAAGTGTTTACTTTTTTTGCTAACCCCGAAAGGCAATTTCAGAATAGAAAAGATATCACACCCATTGCGGTCCATAATATTTATTCCTAATCGTCAGAATCAGAGTCGAAAGATTTTAGCAATATCGACATCGATGCACTTACACTGGAACAATATTTGGCGCTAAATCGTAATAACTCGCAAATGGGAGTAAAAAGACATGAGATTGAAAAGAACACCATTTTTGAAATTAAAAGTCAACTATTGAAGGAATTGCGTGAGAACACCTTATCTAGAGAAAAAACTGAAGACGCTATGGAACACTTACGAAAAATCCTAGAAATCGCTAGTTTGTTCAACACACTTAGGATTTCGAGAAATGACATAATGCTATGAATTTTTCCCTTAACTCTTAAAGTTTCCGTCAAGAGATGGTTGGGAGAACGTCATCTAACTTATTAAAAACCTGCGATGAATTAAAACAAATCTTCATCCAAAAATTCTGCCCACCTTGAGTAACTTTCAAACAAATAGGAAAAATTCATAATTTTCGGCAAAAAGAAAGGGAAACCATGTACCAGACATGGGAAAGATTTAATGAACTCCTCTTTAAGTGTCAATTTCATGATTTAAATGACTATCAAAAAGTAAATACCTTTTACAAAGGCCTAAACTTTCACACCTGGCGAATCTTGGATTCCCGTGGCTTAATTACAAGGTTAACTGCTAGTGAAGCTTTGGAGTCAATTCAGGAGAGAGTAGACCATTCTCATAGATGGCACAAGGAGAAAAGTTCAAACAACTCTTTTAGTACTATCACTAAAAAACTTAAGATTATAAATCATGATATGAGTGATCTTAGGGAAGAAATCCATAAAATCAGCCAAAAACCCAATATGGAGTTCCACCACGAAGAAGTAAAAAGTATGAGGACAAATGAGACTAAACAAAACCAACAAAGGTTAACCAACCCTTTATGTTAGGAATTAAGGGCTTCTACAAGTTTCTACTGCTGGTTTAACTTAGTACTGCTAAGAGAAGACTTAGTGCTGCCAAGCTAAGTTAGTACTGCGAGTACAAAATGTTAGTATTGTTAGTTTATTAGTACTGTTAGTTATAATAGTTTGTACTGTTAGTTAGAATAGTTAGTACTGCTTATGTGATATGCATGAGATATATTAGGAATAAATATGCATGATCACGTAACGCGTTTTGTAAGCCCATTAGGGTTTCCTTGGTGTATAAAAGGAAGCCTACGACATTGATCTAGATATCAAGTTTTATATAGTTTTCATAGCAAATATAGTTAGAATTCATAGTTTCAAGGTTATTCTGTAACTTTGATTGTGTTTAATATATTGAAAGTTTAGCAGGATCTTGTTTTTACTATTTCATTGTTCTTCTTAGTATTACAAGCTAGATTTTGCATAGTTTGTAGTATTCACAATCTTAGTTTCTATTATAGTTGTCTTGGATCTATCCAACACAACTAAGCTTTAACAAGCTAAGTAAGATCTGTTCAAAAGGGACCAACAAGTGGTATCAGAGCTGGATAGACCCCTTTTGAATAGAAAAATCTTATCCAAACTTCATAGCTTATCCAGGTCATCTCTATCAAATTTCTTTAACATATCATCAAAAGTCTGATAAGCTTCTGTATGGTTTCCAACTCTGATAATTTTCTAATACTTTCTTGTGTCTTCAGAGTAAACCTCCCAGTCTATGATTGGATATTTGACCTGTAGGAATTCAACATAGACTTTTTCCACTAGAACTATCATCATCAATTTCTGTAGCTCTTCTTCTAATAATTCCTTTTCCTCTTCAGCTAATTGTTCTTCATTAGTCTTTTGCCTCTTAGACCCTTCATGTTTAAGTTCTGTTTATGCAGTTCTCTTAGAACTTCCAGTTAATATCTTAGGAACTAGTATGTCACTCTCCATGGGAACAAACTATTTTACTCTCTTCATTGTAGTCTTAAATAACTCCTTGATCTCATCAAAGGAAAGTTTCTTCAATTGTTGTAGAGTGTGACTTCCCATATTCTTGATATAATTACACATGTAAGTCAGATTCCAAAGTCTCCACTTTCTTGGATAATGTGGTACAAAGAACCGTCAATTCATTAAGTGTCATACTACCCTCATCACTTCCAAGTGAGTAAACTCTTGGGAGAGGTGAATCATGAGGCATGGTAGCAGCTTCCTTAGCAACATGGGTTGTTTGCATAGAGGGTGGTGAAGTTGGTAGTTGTGAGGTGGATGAAGCATTGATGGGTGTGTGATGGGACTCAACTGGGATTGTTGATCCTTCACCCTGTAAAATCTAACCCTGAACAAGCATTGTTTGAAACAATGGAGTGTCCACCCAGGATCAAGCTTCTACTGCATCATATAAGGATGATTGTCTTGTTTTCTTTCTTTTTTTTTTTTTTTTTTTTTTTTTTTTTTTATTTCTTTTTATTTGCTACCAGTCCAATGTACCATAGTTGGACTATGAAGATTTAGAACAGATTAATGTTGATGATCTTGAAGAAATGGATCTCAAATGGCAAGTGGCAATGCTTACCATGTGAGTTAAGAGGTTCATAAAGAAGACAGGAAGGAAGATAGATTTAAATGACAAAGATATTGTTGGCTTTAATAGGACAAAGGTTGAATCCTACAACTGCTATAGGAGAGGTCATTTTAGCTAGAGAATGAGGGCAAAAAAAAATAAGGAATAGGGGAATAGAAATAGAGATGCTCCAAGAAGGAATGCACCAGGACACGTCTACTATAATGCCTTGGTTGTTCATGATGGTGTTAGAGTGGTTATGATTGGAGCTTTCAGGCTGAAGAAGGCATCACAACTTTGCTCTAATGAGCTATAGAAATCTCCTTAGGTTCATGCAGCTTCAGTCTTGAGGTAAATACTTGCTCTAAAGATTGCTTAAAATCATATGAAACTCTTCAAAAATAGTATGATCAACAACGTGAAGCTCTTAATAAACCTAATCTAGAAATTATAGGTTATAAAATATGATTAGAATCATTTGAAGCTAGGATAGTTGTTCATGAAAAGAATGAAGATGTTTTATGAAGAGATATTGCATTTTTGAAGTATGATGTCCAAGTGAAAGAATATTTCTATCAAAAACCTTAAAAATCAGTTAGAAGAAGCCTTAAAAGAGAAAGATGATTTGAAACTTAACTAAGAAAAATTTGAGAATCTTCAAGAATCTAACTAAATGATTTAAGATAGTGCTAAAGACAAAACTGGTCTTGGTTATGATAGTCAGATAAATGAGAGTGAAGTGGTTTATAGTGTGTTTAACAATAGAGAAAGTGATGTAAAGTGTTTAACAATAGAGAAAGAGATGTGGATGATAGTCCAGTAAATGATAGATTCAAAATAGGTGAAGGGTTTTATGCAGTTCCCCCTCCCCTACACTGGGAATAACATGCCATCAAGACATGACTTATTCTTTGCAGGTTGGATGATTATGTCGATAAGAGAAGATGTTGTGAACTTAAAGTATAGCTAAGTTGTAAGGATTATTGTAGAAAGCCTAAAACTGTTAGGCCTAGTGCTCTATCATTGAAGAATGGACAATGATAGTGATCATTATTGTATATTTAGACTAATCTGGATAAGACAAAAACCAAAGTTTACAAAAATTCAATTTTGTTCTAAATCTGGTGGTATGTGAAAGATTGATTAATAAGGAAAACACACATAAGCAAGTAGAGTATCCTAGGAAAAGTCAAAGTCTTAGGGATAATAGAAGAAACTGGAATGGGACGATGACTCAGAAACTAGGAAATGGTTTTGAGTTTATAAAGACAGCTTGGTTTTGTATGTGGAAGTTTAACCATTTTATCAAAAGCTGTGGGGGTCTTTAATGATATAAAATGGTAGAAAAACCAGTGTTGAATTAATAAGGGAGGGTTAACTGGTCAAAGGAAAATTAGACCAGTATGGAACAATGCTCAGAGGGTGAACCACCAAAATAAATTGACTCACCCACATCCTAAAAGGAATTTTGTTCCAACAGTAGTTGCAACAAAGTCAGGACAAGTGCCAGTTAATGCTGCTAAGCAAAACTCTCCAAGAGCAACAACATCAATTAGTACTGCCAGGACTGTTAATACTGCTACCCCTAAACCAAAAGTGAATGATGCATTACCCACAACATATACTTATTTTAAAGCACATTCACAGTAAGAAGGCCTTTAACTAAAATAGCAGCTAAACTAAATATTTTTAATGAAAAAAAGTTAATACTGCTAGGGTTAACAATGTAACTACTACTGGGCCAAAAGCAATAGTTAGTGCTGCTGAGGGAAATGGGGAAAATGCTGTTAAGTCCTCAACATGCTAGATTTGGAGACCAATAGGAAATGTTATTGACCATACCTCCAAAGACAGTGGATCATACATGCTTAAAAGATTTGATTGTAGATCTACAAGGCAGACTGAAGTCAGTATTGGATTGGGTTCCCAAGAGAAACTAATCCTATTATTTTGAGTGCAGGGTAATCCACAATATACTTTACAGGATCAAGGGATTTTTGACAGTGGATGCTCTAGGCATATGACTAGAAACAAGTCCTTCCTTACAGATTATCAAGAAATTAATGGTGGATTTGTTGCATTTGGAGGAAGTCCTAAAGGAGATAAAATTACTCAAAAAGGTAAAATTAGGACTGGTAAATTAGACTTTGAAGATGTATACTTTGTGAAGGAACTTAAGTTTAACCTTTTCTCTGTCTTACAAATGTGTGACAAGAAAAACAGTGTTCTTTTCACTGAGACTGAATATCTTGTTCTATCTCCTGACTTTAAGCTACTTGATGAAAGTCAAGTCCTGCTTAATGTTAACCAAATGAAAAACTATTTTAAGCGAGTGTTATATACCCACAGACGATCGAAACCCCTCAGTCAATTTAGGGTTTGGCCCACTTTCGTATTTGAAGAACCATAAATTAATATTTAGGGCATTCGGACACAAAAATGAGTTTTGCCCTAATTCCTTTGAGAAATAAGACGTTTAGGGTGTAGGTAACAATCTTCTAGTTATACCTTAAGCTTGAAATCAATTGGATGATGATCTTCAATGATGCACGAGTATATCAATGGAAAAGAGAGAAAAAAGTTAAGTGTTTTATGTGCGTGCGTGTTATGCGAACGGGGCAAAGGGGGGTTTGTTTTGAAACTTTTAGTTTTGACACAAATGCCCCCTATCCTTTATATCCTTTTGCATTTTCATTAAGCAAGTTTTCTAAGGCATAAATAAGTTTAACAATTAGCACATTAAGTCCCTAAAATTTTAACTATTATTCCTAGCAACTTATTTTTGCTATTTGGTCCCTACAAGGCATAAACACATAATAGTTAAGGCTTCACATAAGTTAAACCTAATTAACTCCCATTTAATTTTTAACCCGTTATTGTTTAAAATCGTTTCCATTTATCACAAACTGATTTTATGAAGAAGATATTTGTGGGATATAAGATATCTCTAACACACTAACAAAGATGGAAAGATTATGCCGAATAGATAATGAACTCGTGTGTAGGTGTGGGAGGATGTAAACCAAAAAAGAAAACTTTGTTAAGTGAAGATGTGGGAATGCAACCAACCAACCAAACTCTCTAAGTTGAGGAGGGTTGCTTGTATAGCACTTGTGTGTGCTATCCTACGCGTGCACACCCATGGTAACACACCATGGGTTGTGCCCATTTAGCTTATCGTAAACGAATGTTTTCTACGAGCCTATCTATTAAATATACGGAAGTGACCAAATCTTTTATTCCTAACAATCTCCCCCTAAGGGAGGTCACTCCATGATTATAATAATTGCTTCCTACATTCTATGAATGCCTTTGATCTTTGGCTCATAGACTTCATCTTTGATCTTTATCTTGAATTCATATGTAGCTTTAGCTTGATTTTGTTTGCATGATAAACTTTTGATCTGAATCTTTGACTTGGATTTTCTTTTGATTCTTGTGATCTTTACTTTAATTCGCCATTTGCTGAACTTCGGGCCGGCATGCTCATACTTTTGGTAATCTTGAAAACCTTGACTTTACATTGGAACTTCTTTTTCATTTACGACTTCATATCTTTTACATAATGAAGAAGATGTTTGACTTCAGAGTTTATGCGAAAGCTTTAGGTCATTCTTTCTTGATTTGAAAAGTCTTTGAATCTTTGAGTATGAGCATGAGGCTTTTGTACATCGCCTTAGGTAACGTCATCGAATTCATGCGATAAAACAACTAGCACTAAAAGATAAATATGTCTCAGTCATTCATGTTAATCTTGATTTTTGGCAGCGTTAGCATCTGGTTCCGTGAGGACCATTAATCAGTACAAGTACTGCCTGTGATCAAGTAGACTCATTAAAAGAGCCTCCTTGATAGGGTTTCGCGGCTGTACTAGCCTGTTCCTTTACCAAAAGACTCCGAGAAGTCTAACACACTAAAATTAGAACGGTAAAGGTGGATCAGCTGGTTACTATCCGACTGATCTGGCCGAGTATGGCTTTGTCACTTGGGTAGGATCGACTGTAATAACCTCTGGTTGCCCGTTCAAATAGTACGGATACTATACCTGTGATCAGATAGCTTCTGAAACAGAAACTTCTTGACAGGTTTTCTGGCTCGTGGCAGGTGTTTCTCAAATACCTAAGTACTAGATTCCCGTTTGCTTGCAGCTCTTAATACTGGAATGTCTCAAAGCAGACAGCACGATATGAGTGAATCAGACAGTTACTATCTGTTGATTAATTCGTACAATTCGTGTTCAACATTTCTCATGCCCAGATGCTTCGTTAAGCTCACTACGGACATGAGATCGACCTCTTAATACAATGAAGTACCATAGAGGTCTATGGCGAAAATGATTTGAAAAGCAGTCGACATGTTATGAAAATATTTTGAACACATCAAAAGTTTTGCAAGAGATTTCTTAACTCGGAAGAACCTTCGTTAAGTCCTCTCAAAATCATTTGATGAAAATGCTTTAATTGATCTGTAAAAAATAATAGACACTGAAAAGTCCAATCTGCAGAAAACAGTTTAATAGATTAAAACTTAACAGCCTTATCAGAATTTTTGAACGATATCTCCAGAGATATGAAGTGCCTTGGGAAATCCAAACTTATACAAGTACTTATATGGAAATCCACTTCACTAGTGGGCACAATCCGAAAACCAGTGCATGAGTATTCTTGCGAATACCCTGATGTTACCACATATCTCATTCCTCTGTACTTTCCGCCGATAGATCACGATTATGAAGCAGAAAATCATTGTATTGAAAAATCTGTCCGGGTACTGATAAAAACTTTTATACCTAGCCAGTTTTTAATATTTATAAAGCACATTGCTCCCCCTACACATATGCATCGATATTTGAAAGAAGTTTAGCACATGTAAGTGTGGAGCTATTTCAAAGATTCATTAAGATCACAATAATTATTATCACATTTTTAATCATATTCTCTCCCCCTTATCCAAAATATCATATCCCTTTGATGTTTAGGATATTAATTGATTAAAACGACTGGGGAGAGAAACAAGCAGCTTTACACATTGACAAGATAAGGTTGTGAGAGATGGGACCTGATAACTGAATAAAGTATGGGTAGGTCATACAATTCTGTCTATGAAAATTTAATCATTGCACTAAGGTTATGATGTGAAAATGTCCACTACTTAAACTCTACATTTCATCTTATGGTTAGCCTAAGTCAATGGTCAAAAATTAATATCCTTAATCGGCATCTAAGTATTTACTTCAATCACGTTTTACAGTTTTGAGACATAGATTAGGTCATATCATTTATATGTAAGTTTATTTTAACCTCTAATTTCTAACAAAGACTAGTTAAAGACCTTGGATTCCTTTAGAAGGTAATAATAAGCATATTTAGCACATAAAATGACCAATCCAGAATCACTTAAAGCATATAATATGTGATATCTATAAATTGCCTTTTAATATTTAAATATTAAACTAGGGAACATTTCAGGCCTAGGTGAGTTACCTATTCTAACTCCCCCTTAAATAAGGACCCTTTGTTTGTTTAAAAACTTTAATGATTACCTCGTGATGATTTCCTTTTTGTAGATACATTTAACAGATTTATTCAAAAATCGTCTCCTCCTCAAATGGTGTCCCATTTTCTATTTAAAGAGTTGTAGACATTGTATGAGAGATAGAATTTTCTTTTGAAAAATGTTTTCCTGATGATATTACAAAAGGTTCAGTTTTATTAGAATCCACACATTATAAAACCTCTGAAAAAAAATAAGATTTCTCTTATTTTTATCAAGGTGAGTGCACTGACACGTACACTGCCTGTAAAAGAAAGCACGGGTTATGTTGCAATATAAACACAAGCCTTTGCATGGTCATAAAGTAGACCATGCCCAAGAAAATTCATTCTCGTTGTGAGGAACAGCTGTCTTTCAGTAGACATGCTTTCCTGAATGATGAAAAGCGGGTTGTAGTCTGAAATAACTACAAGCCATTTTGAGACATGTTTTGAAAAGTTTGAACTTCTGCTCGAACTTTATTTACAGGCCCGTGTCTTTATTGAATGACATTTCTAGGACCGTAAATATTATCGATTGTCAGAAGACATGTCTTTGAAAAAATCTTTTTGAAATTTTCTATTTTTAGGGTTTTTATATGTTTTATATTTTTCTATTTTATTTTTTTTAATTATTTACATAGGATACATAAAGTCCATCCTTTACTCATCCTCTTCCTCTTGAAGACGTTTGAGAGCCTCTGGAGACAAACTCCTCATACCAAGCCGGGGGAGAATAAATTCGAACCGCTCTCTAGGCAAGGCTTTTGTAAAGATGTCAGCCAGCTGGTATTCTGTCGTCACAAAGTAGAGTTCCACAACATCGTTTTCGACTTGCTTCTTGATGAAATGGTGGCGTATATCGATGTGTTTAGAGCGTGAATGCTGGACATTGTTGCAGCAGAGTGCGATAGCACTTTTGTTGTCACAGTACAGAGGCACATTGTTGAATGCGAAACCGTAGTCTTTCAGCTGAAATCGCATCCATAGGATTTGGGCACAGCATCCAGACATGACAATGTATTCGGCCTCTATTGTTGAAATTGACGTGCTACGCTGTTTCTTTGATGACCAGCTTACTAATCGATCTCTAAGAAATTAAGCCCTCCCCGACGTACTCCTTCGTGTATCTTGACACCCTACATGGTCAGCGTCTGCATAGGCGATTAGTGCCATATTTGAGTCCTTTGGATACCAGAGACCCATGTTAATGGTTCCCCGGAGATACCGAAAGACTCGTTTTAGAGCCTCATGGTGATTTTTGGTCGGCTTAGACTGATACCTAGCACACATGCAAACAGAAAACACAAGATCTGGTCTATTGATCGTGAGATACATTAGGGAGCCGATCATACCTTGATAACGAGTATGATCAACTGGTATCCCTAATGGGTCCGCGTCTAGTTTGAGACGATCCACCATAGGTGTATCAACAGGGTCACATAAGTCCATTCCATATTTCTTTAAAGTTTCATTAGCATATTTTGATTGATTAATAAAAATGCCTTCGGGACTTTGAGAAATCTGTAACCCTAAGAAAAATGACATTTTTCCCATCATAGATATTTAAAACTTAAAGCTCATTTCGTTTGAAAAACGGTCACAGTCTTTAGGGTCGGTCGAGGTAAAAATTATAACATCTACATATATTTGAACAAGTAGAGTATGTTTGCCTGTTTTTCTTGTGAATAGTGTTGGATCCATGACATCTTTGGAGAACCGGTTGTCCAGAAGAAACTTAGACAGTGTATTATACCACGCCTTAGGAGCATGCTTTAAGCCATAAAGGGCTTTCTTCAATCGGTAGACGTGAGTAGGATGATCTGGATCAACGAAGCCCTCGGGTTGACTAACGTAGACTTCTTTTTTCAGCTCGCCATTTAGACATGCAGTTTTCACGTCCATCTAGTAGATAGACATGTTTTTGCTGGCGGCATTTGCGATGAAGATTCTGATAGCCTCGATTTTTACCACAGGTGCGAAGGATTCCTCAAAATTAATACCCTCTTCTTGTCGGTACCCTTTAGCAACTAGCATTGCTTTGTTCTTCAGAACATCACCATACTCATCAAGTTTAACCTTGTAAATCCACTTGAGAGCTATAATCATTGCAGAGTCTGGAGGTGGTACTAATTCCCATACATCAAGTCGAGGTTTATGTGAATTTCCTCAAAATGTTGTTTGATTGTTTTGAAAAATGGAATGATCTCTGTGATATAACATTCTTTTTTTTGTTCAAAACCCATTTCCCATTCAGTTAAACCCGTTGGTGTAATTCTTTTTTACGCGTTAATTCAAAGTCTTTAAAAAGTTGGATAATTGTGTAAATGATGATTTTCACCTAACTTTTTATCGGAATGAATTTAGGGACAAGCTTTGTCGGGGTATTGGGTGGGTACACCATCAATGCTGTTTTGGGTTTTTGGCCAGACTGCTCAAGGTCCTTTTCCTTAGCAATGTCTGCAAGGTCTTTGGACCAATATAATTGTTCGGGAGTCAATTGCTTTTAGGGGACAAAGGTTTCCAGATAATTTTCTTTTAAGTAATTCGGTGGTCCAAAGTTAAACTTGTCCTTTGGTTCACTTTGATTACCCTCTTTTACTTTCTCTAGCATTTTTTGTCTTGATTTTTCAGCTAAGTCTAGGGTATCCTCTGAGTTAGATACTAACGCAGGGGTGTGTCTGGTCTTGACCATAGCATATCCATCATAAAGAGTAGGCTGAACTTGCGTTACTTTCTTGAGATATAGAGGATTCTCGTAGCCTATTACCATTTTTGATGTTTCATCATAAAAAGGTTTTGTTTGCAAAGCATATGTACCGTTTGAATATATTGATCTTGTTTGTATAACCTATCTTCTATCTTTTCTTAAGTTTTTTCAAATTCAAGAAATCATCAAGATATTTATCTTCTTTTCGTTTAAAATCAGTTTTCATAAATTCAACCTCCTCTGCCATTGACTTGTTATGGCCAACGATAGAATTGAGTTGCTTTTGTAAATCCTGAAGTTCCTTTTTCAAGGAAGCTTCTTTTTTATTACGATCAGAAATAAGTATACACATTTCTTCTTCAATCTTTTGTTTCCTTTTTGTTAATTCAAACATAGCCCTTTTTTCATACATATTAACCTCTTCCTTATATCTCGCAAGTTCAGCAGTTAATGATTCATTAACAGCTCTACGTTGCTCATTAAGAGCATGGCATGCGGCAGCTTGTTCATGCATATCATTAATCAGTTTTAGCACATCATCATTGGGTACAGAAGATACTTCACTTTGTACAACTGGTGCTGCATTGTTCTGAACATACTAATCATATGAAATCATATTTCTCTCATTCGTATAATCAGCATCAGTTTTAACATCGTAGCATAGTTATACATTGTTTGGTATCTCTTGTACTTCATGATTCACACCAATATTATTGAGATCAATGTCATATTTGTGTACCTCAGATAAGATGCCAGAGTCATACGACGGACCAGACTAATCATAAACTGGGTTGGTGGATGTAAGATTTTCCATGAACATTGTTTGAGTTGTAGGAGATTCATCAACATCGGAGTCGAAAGCATCAATCTGATCAACTTGAAAAATATTATCCCCATTTTATGCAAGATCCTGAAATGGTTCCTCATCAACTTCATCATCATAGGCTTGACCACTACCGTCAGCAAAGAAGAGTAACTGCTCATCATCTAGTACCACTCCATTTTCTTGCGCTTGCATCAATAACATTTTCTCTTTGAAATAATTAGAGTTCTATGGTCGTTTAGGTTGAGTACAGTTCCTTGCAGTATGTCCAAACCCATTACAGTTATAGCACTTAATCGGATTAGCTTGACTAGGATTTGCAGATGTACCCCAATTTTGGTCTCCTCTATTTCTTGATACATTAGCACCCCTCAGATTGTTCCCCTGACCTCTTTGTTGTCTACCTTGAACGTTTTGAACCACGACCTGACCATTCTGAATTGTTGCTTGGTTGCGGGTGTTAGAAGCAGTTCTCAACTAATTGTTTGTCTAAGGTAGGTATGACTTGTAGGAATTTAAAAGAAGTGCAATAGTCTTTGTAAGATTATTGAGTAATTCATCCATAGGAGTAATCCCTGTATCAAGTTGAGTTCCTTCAACAAAGTGTGGAGTATTAGATGATGATGGTTAAGAGACATTAGAGACAAAGGCAAGAGGATCAATGATATTTTAAGAGAATCTTTCAGTCATCATTCTGTTCTTTTTTGTATGTTCTTTATGTTGTTTTAAGTATGCATACAATTGATCATGATTTGAGTTCTTCAAGCCTCTGTTTAATTTCACTGCTGTTACAAAACGACCCCATTCAGGTTGCATGTTGTTAACAAACTTTGAATTCAACTGTATCTTTGGCATTGTCATTTTGATGTTGCGCATATCATTGAAGAGCTTGGAAAATTAAACGTAGTAGTCATAGATGGGCTCCCCTTTCTTTTGTTGAAAATGCTCAAATCATCGTACAACTAAGATTCTCTTTCATCTCGTGTCATTTCAGAACCTTCGAGTATCATCTGCACATTATCCCATATGTCTTTTTCAGTCGTGTGGTGATTGATGAGAGTATAGATGTATTTTGGTAGGCCCTGAAGTAGAATGTTTATTGCACGAATAGCGGCTTTGTACCTTTCATTCTCTACAGCAGTAAGTTCACTTACAAGTTTATCACATTCTGGTCCGAGAACACCTTCAGTCACGGTGTCTCTTATCTTGGGAAATATAAAAGTACCTTCATTAATGGATTTGAGAATGTAGAATGTTAATTCCATTATCTTTGCCTTGACAGTAAAATCTGATTCATTGTTGCCAAGATGCGAAGTCGGTTTTGTCAAGCATTGAGGGGCGGGTATCGGAACCAACACTTTTAAGATCATCGTTTTGAGTATCCATTTTAATTAATGTGATAGAATTAGTTGATCGATTCAGTTATAGAAAGAGTTTGTGTTAAAGTGAAAATCTTTTAGATCGTTTCTCAAAGGAAACGTTTTAGATCGGTTCATTCTTGAAGAATGACTAGATCGGGTCTTGAAGGACTTGACTAGATCGGGACTTAAAAGACTTGACTAGATTGGGTCTTGAAGGACTTGACTAGATCGGGTCTTGAAGGGCTTGATTAGATCGTGTCTTGAAAGACTTGACTAGATCGGGTCTTGAAAGACTTGACTAGATCGGGTGTCTTGAAGGACTTTTATGGAAAACTAGAAGGGGGGGAGGTTGAATAGTTTACCGCTTTTTAATTTAAGGTTTTAAAGTGTTTATAAAAATTCTAGATTCGACTTTGTGTGAATTCAAGACTTGCACAATATGAACAATATACTTATCTAAATAATTAATAGTATGAGAAATTAATGTAAGACAAGAGATAAGAGTAAGAACAATCAAACCATAACGCGAGGATTTATAGTGGTTTAGTAACGAAGCACCTCTTTGCCCTACTCCACTCCTCGAGCACCAAACTCGAGAGTTTTCTTTACTATGTCAACAAGCTCCCTTATGGCGGAGAAAACCTTACATAACTTTCGCTTATCTTGGTTTCTGACACTAAGCTAGATGTCGAGTTCTAATCTTAGCTAGAACCAATCTACCACAACTTCATAACTTCACTACACAACTTTGCTTCACGACTTGATCACGACTACACAACTTCTTCACACCTTAGTTTTCTTCACATCATTACTTTACCAAGCCATTACTATAATTACACCTAACTAACACTACTAGAAAAGATCACCAAGATTCAACTATACTTACAACAATCACCAAGATCTAACTACTACACAACTTTACAAGATTTACAAATGATTCACAAGTTATGATATGGATGCAATAGGATTGCAACAACACACAAAGGTGTAATACTTCTTCACTTGATGATGGAAGTATTCTTCTCTTATACTTGAGGAATTGAGCTTGGATCACTCAGAAACAAATCTTTATGATTAAATGATCAAAGGATTTTAATGAGATGTGTGGGCTGTTTTAGAACAGAAAGAATGCGTGCAAAAGGTGAGAAAATAGTGGGAAAAAGTTCAGTATTTATAGGACAAACTGGAGGAGCGTCAGTCTATGGGCGGTCCCTTTAAATAGGTGGGTGGTCCCCTTAAAATTAAGGGGGCCGCCCTTGTATTTAAGAGGGCCGCCTTAGACTGGGCACTCCCCATTTTGTCCTTTTATGTAGGGAGAACTTTCTGGAACTTTCTAGCCGTTTTAGGTCCGAAAATTTGAATTTGAAAATGTTTATTTTGAATAAAACATTTCTTTTAATTGTAGAAAATGTTTTGTAATGTTTATAAAAATGTTTACAATATTTTATAAAAGTGTGAGGTTGAATAAAAATTTCCTTTGATCATAAAATGCATTAAGCATTTATTTATTCATACCTTGAAGTGATATAAATTTCGAAATGAAAATTTACTACTAATTACTTGTTTACGTTTAATTTTACATTGAACGTTTTTATATTTTGTGATTATCAAAACGTAAAGATGTGAAAAATATTAGTAATGTTTTTAGGCATTATATTTTATCAACAATCTCCCCCTTTTTGATGATTACAAAATTTAAACTCATTAAATGTAAAATTATTTTTAAACAAGTATTTAGTGAGTTTCATGTCATTTCTCCCCCTTTTTGTAGAATCAAAAAGACATCGTCGAGAATTGCTAGTTAAATCGACGGAATAAATGCTCCCCCTTGATGTGTGCTCCCCCTCGTTCGAGGGCACCAAGGAATCGAGCTATGGTTTCTTGGCTACAAAAACGAGTTAGAACAATACAAATATTTCTAACATGTAGCAAGAAGGAAAAAAAAATATGACAAGTGCAAGCAAACATCAAAGCAAAAGATACTTCATTCATTTAGGACAATGTGTGTGAACCATACACAAGCATACATAAAATGAAAGAAAAATATGCTTTAGAATCATATTAATACATAAAAGAAATCCTAAATAGCCATAGAAGGATTTTTGACTTGCTTGCAACACAAAAGAGTTTGACGATTATTTATAGCATGTTACAAGATTAGTTGATTGTTGATGAAGAGTTTGGAGGCGAGGCGGTTGTGGAAGGGTAATCTCTTTGAACTCTAGGTGGTGGATGTGGTCGAGTGAGGAGGAATTCAATCCAATTGATATCCTCACTTAAAGCAAGGAATTATTTTCGGATGAAGATGCAACAAGGGCAATACCCAACATGGGTTTCAACTTGGTTAATGTTGAGGGTGTGTGGTAGGTTTGGAGAGTAAGGTGATGAGAAAATGTTGTTTTGTTGTTGTGAGAGATGCATAGCTAAGAGATTTGATAGGTCTTGTAGTTGATTAATGTCATCAACTAGACTTTCTCTACTTGGAGATAGAGGTGTTGTGTGTTGAGTTTGGTTGTCACTTTGATGTGGAGCTTAAGTGTGAGTAACATGTGAATTGATGGGTGAGATAGGAAATAAAGGATGTGAGACAACTTGTGGTGATGTGGGAGTGTCCTTAATGTAAGGATTTAGTGATGCATGATTGGGGTGATTATTTTCTTGAGATGGTTCATGATGAGGAGTGAGTAGTTTTGGCATTGGTGTAGGTGAACTTACATTGAGCTTATTGGATGTGTTACTAGGGTTTAGTTTCTTCCTCCAAATGGGTTTCACACTCATTTTGGCTACCCTTGATGGTTTGAATGTGGGGTTGTTATGAGATATCATTGGTGAGGATGCTTATGATGATGATGGTTGAGGATGTATTTAAAGTGGAGGAAATGTTTAAATTAGGAAGAATAAACATTTAAAGGATCAAATCCAAGAAATGTTTGTGAATTTAGGGAAACAGTAGCTAAGTCTAAGGGGTATTTGGTCAAAAAGGGATGAAAAAACTATTTTACTTGTGATCTACTAGGCCGGTCCCCTTAATTAGGGGTCGGTCCCCTTAAAATAAAGGGGGTCGCCCTTTATGAATTAAGGGGGCCGCCTACTGCCATTTCCCAGATTTTCCAAAAATTGATTTTTCTTAAAATTTTGTGTGAGGGTTTCTGTTTTGGTGGTTAATTTGCAGCAAATCCATCCTTTTATGGCAATTAAGATTTTTTAGCACATAGCAAGCAAGCATTTAACATTCTACATATATGACAAGTTGTAGGATAAAACTATTTCACATAATGTTGGCATATAATCATATATGAATTGAAGATTAAAAGAGTGAAGAACATATAAAATAGTGACTAAATATAATGCAGAAAGAATTTTTCTTGTCAAGGGGGTTAAGTGAAAAAAAACGAACCGAGCTTTTGTGCAAATACTAGTGTGTGCCTAAGTACGACAAATGTGGAGTAGCGATTATTTCGACACTAAGACATGTAAAACCTAAGAAATAATCCAAGTACTCCTTGATTCAATTTTGCTCAATCAAGATTGTTGAAAGAATATATATTAGATTATATACTTTTGACAACAAGTAAGAGAACATTATGCATATGTGAAAAATGTTTTTAGCATATCTCAACAATATATGAAAATTAATTTTTATGTGCTCCTAGTTATGAGAAGGACTTTTTAGAAAATAATAGTTTGGGACTATTGTGTATAATAAGATATGCATTTAGATAGAAGAATTTGTAAAAGTTTGCTTATGTACTTTTCTCAATCTTGTGTTTTTGTGTAAAATAGAAACCTAGACACAGAGAAAAAAAATTTAGTCAGTCAAGTGGGTGGTCCTATTAAAGTCTGGGTGGTCCCCTTAAAATTAAAGGGGCCGTCACCTGTTGAGAAAATTTTTCTCAGATTTTTGACAAACAATTTATTGATCATTTCTTTATTATGCCAAAAACTTAATCAATTTGTTCCATCATTCCTAGACCTAGACGTAAGTAGTTAAATGGCTCACGTTTAAGTGGTTTAGTTAGAATATCGGCTATGTTGTCTTCTGATGAGACCTTTTCTATAGAGATATTCCCTTTTTGAAAATTATCGCGAAGGAAGTTGATAAGTGTAAAATACACATATCCGTTTGTACCTAAAATAACCCAATTAAACCCAAAATAGACCAAAAATAGCAAAAATGTGCTTGTATTTATGTTTTGTGTGTGCTGGAACGGATATATCAAAAATCACAAGAAAATCGTCAAAAACGGGCAAGCACGGACAAGCACGGACACGAGAACGGAAGAGTGAACAAAAGCCGGAAGCCAAAGCCTGAAAAAAGTCAAACCTACAGTCAACTCCAGTCAATTTTGGTAAACAAAAGTCAACAAGACCCAAAGTATCTCAAAATAACCCCTCAACTTTCAGAAAAGTCCATAAATGGTCCCTAAGCCTAAATGGGCCACACCCAGATCCATAAGCCCATTATACTAGTCTATTTACCCTTTTTATAAACCACAGGGACCATTCTTGCTATTTCCTAAACCCTATTTTACACTACACTAGTACTTAACCAAACACAAGGGCCATACTTGCAATTTCCCCAAAATCACAACTGAATTTCCTCTTTCAGTTAAAATTTAGGCGCGAAGAACAAGTCACTATTCATCCATCGTCCTCGTCTAGTTACCAGGGTAAATCAAGGGGCAAATTAAAATCAAAGGGTACAAAGGACTATTCAAGGGCTCTCTTACACAATAGCAAGGTCAAAACAGTCTTATCAAAGCTCTCATTGACTCATTGGCTCAAGCAAGGATCGTGTACAAGAGGGAAAGCACAAGTAAAGCTCAATTTTTACACTTAATGCTCTCACACAACTAGCACAAGCTGTCACATCAAAGAATGACAGTTTGGCAATCCGTGTAAGTGTGCATATGATCCAACGGCTAAACTTAAGATCCAATGATTGAAGAATTGAAGGGTGTAGATTAAGAGGAGCGTGGAGAGACTCAAAGGCCTAGAACCTCAAATAGTCAAAGTGAGTCTTGGTTTTTACTTGAGTTAGTTGTTAAATCATTAGAGATTAGTTAAAAATGAGTTTGCAAAAGTTAGATGTTAGATTTGATCAAATGAGGGGTTTAAATTTGTGTTATAGCACCAGGGAACTTAGTAGTTTGGATTTTATAGCTTAATATTGATCTTAGCTCTTTGAGCTTTTGTTAGTGTTTGCATTGTGTTTGCAAACACTCACTAAGAGTGTTTTAGTGCAGGCTTACCCCTTAGGTAACCTGCACTATTGGTTTTTGCTTGAGTCAAGTGCATCAGCAGGAACCAAGCTGTTCCTGCTGTCACTTCTAGCTTAATTTTTAGCTAGGTAATCATAGGTTTTAGTTTCTAAGGTTAGAGTAGGATTTAGATTAGGTATAGCTTAATTCATTTTAAGACTTATTTTTAGTTTCCAAGCCTATTTACTGTAGAACATTTTCTTTTAAAAGTCACTAAAATACCAAAAACACCAAAAACAGTAGGAATAAAGTTAGTTTTTGATCTTTGATTTTAATCATCATTAAGTGTTTTAAGTGCATTTAGCTTATCATTTCTAGATAGTAGACATCTTAAGCCTTCTAGAACAGCTTTTGCTTTTAAAATTAAGCTTAATTTGTGCTATGTGCAAGTGTGTTAGCAAAAATTAGCTCAAAAGTCCACTTTCTGTAGGAAGCTTATAAATAAGTTGTTTTAGTGCTTATTTGTCACTTTCAGATAAAAAGCTCAGTTTTAAAGTTGTTTAAAATCATGTTTTTAATAAGTTTAGATATTTAGATTTGTTAAAAGTAAGAAAAATAAAAATTGCAAAAAGTTGGGGTTTGCCTGCCTCGAACCCACGACCTCCCTTTTATATGCCATACGTGTTAACAAGTGTGCCACAATAGCTCATCCGTTATCTTCTCTTTCCATTTAATCTGCAAACACGTTTTCATTTCACTTTTAGCTTATAAGCCGTAGCTTAACTACGGGCTTATAGAGCTTATTTGTTAAGCTGAAACTTTCCTTTTATTTTTCCTTAAATCTTTGTAGCATTTTAGATTTAACCTGAATTTTTCAGATTTTTTGTTAGAATATATTCACCCTTGAACAATGATCCGGAGGTTGGATAAAGTGAAAGAGAAATTGAGACATGTTTATTAGAGAGAAAAGAGAGAAAAGAGAAGAGATAGAAAAAAGAAGGAGTGTATGTGTATGTGTGTGGTTTAATAGAGAAAAAGGAACCACACACACACTCACACTTTACAATGTGAACTCCTACCCCTCCATGGAAGTATGGAGGGAGTATTTATAGTCCCGATATCGACTAGCTAAACTAACCCGACCCGACTATAAATGATAAATGTAATTCCGGATTAGTCACCATATTTTAGGGCTAACAATCTTCCCCCAATATGTGGACATACGGAATTACTTACAATGTTCTTATCAAGTACAAATACAACACAAATAAAGTCTTCCAAAGCGCTTCCAAAGCTGAAGATGTCTTCTGAGTTCTCCTGGTCTTGAAACTTGTACTCCAGCTTGGATCTTTAGTGTCATTACTTGTACAGGAACCATTGTAGTATGCATGAGTTGGATTAACTTCCCCCCAATTCATGCAGCGTGTCTTGAAAAGCTTTTTTCATAGACTCCTTTTTAGCGAAGTTTCTGAATCAGCTTCCCCCCAAACCAACATCCCTATCTTGAGCAGATTCTGAAACATTGATGTAGCTTCCCCCCAAACCAACATCCCTATCTTGAGCATATTCTGAAACATTGATGTAGCTTGAACAATCTTCTACTTGTCATCAAAGTGTACATCGGAATTTTATAGAAGTCAAACCAC
>BQNB010004637.1:55377-103360 GCA_026074375.1 Tanacetum coccineum | reverse complement strand
AAGCAAACGCGTAAAACCATAAAAATAATTAGTGGATTACATAATGTCGTACAATGACCTAAAACACGAGGTGTTATACTAGAGTCTTCACCCACACATTCCTTTAATCATTATCTCGCATTCTTCCAAATAATTCACTTTTTTGTCAAGGAAAAGTTAGATACATATCTAACACTCCTCCAACTAGGTTTGACAACTTAAATATTTCGTCCAAAATATTCAAATACTTTTAACTTGTGATCGCAAATGTTAAAGGTCATATCCGTAAATTCATATTCAAGCCTTTTAACAACATATGTTAAAATGCTCTTCCTAAAGCTAAAATCTTACATCAACCTTCGTATGACAAAGGTCTTACGAGTTTCTACATAAGTGATTCGTAGCCTCCTTAAGACTAAGTACTTTCACTTTCGTTAGTCCTTTCCATCTCCTTAGGAATGCCACGATGCTTTATCGCCATGCTCACCTAATACACAATGAGGATCGAACATTATCCATCGATCTTAGGATAGAAAACTCATCAAAATCCGACGTCATTTCCTTTATGACAATGTCTAAAAGGAAATATCTTTATCGAAAAAGTTTCGTCGGAAGACAACATCATCGGCATCCTCACCAAACCACTCAAACGTGAACCTTTTAATTATTTATGTCTAGGTCTAGGAATGATGAAACAAATCTCATAAACGTGTCCTTCTCATTTTAATAGTCTTGTTACTATTAAATACATTCCGATAAATCTCAACAACTTAATCATTTCATCTAAAATGTTTAAGCATTTTTAATTCGCAAAATGCAAATTAAAGTGTCACTCATTGTTCATGTCTAATTCGTTTCACAAACCTTAATCACGCCTCTATTATTACATAGATGGTTAATATCTTCTGTCTACATTTCCGCTGCCACCTTTAAGACAACCTTGTACCTCGTCGTGTGATTGTTCTATGAACATTCGCAATACTCGAGAAGAGCTACATAACTTCATAAAATAAGTTCATCGTATGCTAACCGTCATCCGTCATGACATTGTCAAGCTCATCGCTTCCGTCTTTATTTTTATTCATTTATTCTTTTTATTCCATAATTTATGTTTGGAGGAGCACGAATTAAAATGGAAGGGAAACACACCTGTTCGCATATATCTTATAACCAAATACTCTCAAGAACTCACATATGTGATTCTTATTCACTAGAAACCAACAATGTAAAACCGAGTCTTCCTTACCACTAACAATCTTAAGTCATCCATCTAGTCATCTTCACAAGAAGATTCACCGTGTACCATTTCCCACAAGTGAATTTTGCAATGAAATGCGTCTCATCTTTATTTCCTGACACTCATAAGCATGTGTGCCTATGTTGTCGAAAGTTAAGTGAATTTCATAATGAAATGCGTCTCATCCTCATTTCCTGACATTCATAAGCATGTGTGCCTATGTTGTCAAAAGTCAAGTGAATTTCATAATGAAATATGTCACATCCTCATATCCTGACACTCATAAGCATTTGTGCCTATGTTGTTAAAACTCAAGTGAATTTCGTAATGAAATGCGTCTTATCATCCAATCATTTCCACTTTCTAGCAAGTGAAGAACACAAAGAAGATATTCAATCATCAAGTGTTGTTGAGTCATCACACTGTCGTGTCTTTCATTTTTCTTTCACCATGAAAGAACTACTACCGCATTTCACATTTTTACCTTTGTTTGTCAACATTAACAACCAACAAAACACCCAACAAACCTAAAGTCAACACCTTCCCCTTCCATTTAAGCTCATCCTTCTTCATTTATGTTTCCTCAACAAATCATCCTTATCATCAACATTTAGTTCGACCTAAAGTCTTACGATAATGTTTATCCTTAAACACCCTAAACATGAAAAGCATACATAATGCTTAACAAAGAAACCTTGAGGATTTAGGAATCTCTCAATACAACCCTTGGTCTATTTAAATCTGCATCATCATCTTGGTTAGATGATACCATAAGGAACGTGTTGATCAAAATACGTTAATACTCCATATTCGAATGATATTTTGGAAGAAGCCATTCTCATAATAATAGTGTGTCAATAAATAAACAAATTTTGTTCTCGTTTATTAAAGTTGGTATTATACCGAAGGGTGTTGGTTAAGTCTTAAGCATGTTTCGGTCGAACCTTATCATTGGTTCCAAAACATTCTCATGTCTTAAGTATACGTCGTGTGTCTAGGTTTTAATGTTTCTTTTAAAATGTCACAGTTTAGAGTGCAATATCTAAGACATGCTTGTCTTGTTCCCCGTTAGTGTATTGCTACATATATATATATACATATACATACAAATTATATATATACATATATATATATATATATATATATATTAAATATATATATATATATATATATTATTTATACAACACATATATATATATATGTGGTATTATATATATATATATATATATATATATATATATACACACACATATATATACATATATATATATATATACATATATATGTATATACATACACATATATATGTATATACATATATATATATATATATATATATATATGGTATATATATGTGCACTTTTCTACTAAATTTTTTTTGTAGCACACTTTCGTCGCTTGACTCCTTGGTGCCCCAAACAGGGGGGAGCATACACAGAGAGGGAGTTGCAACCGTTATGACATCTACACATTTCTTGATATGTGAATTCCAACCCTTTAATATTGCTCCTATATATATTATGTTGCACCAAACTAACCCTTGATGTAGGTTAATAGTTTGCAACAAATTTGATCCATCGATCCTCTTGAGTCTATATACATGGATTGCAAGTGTCATAGGAGTGCAATGAGCTAAGGGGTTCTTAAGAGTCAAAGTAGATATCTTAGGATGATTCAACGGGGGTGATAGGAGCAAGACATCACTAGGGATTATGCAAGCTCGCCTCTTTGGTTCATGGTTTGAAGTGTAGTATAAGTCTCGCCTAAGAGTCCACCTTTTTGCTTTGACAAAAGGGAGAGAATAAGTATAAACAAGTAACTTATACATTTTACTATGAGTTATAGTTTATATTTTTTTTCATCATCAAAAAGGGAGATATTGTTGGTAGAAATATTACGATATTTAATCTATACATTCTCTTCATGTTTTGGTGATGACAACATGTAACTTATAACACATAACATAAAGTGCTTAAGTTACTCGTGATCACAGATCATCAATGCATTCATATGACAACATCTCTCGACGTCTCAAGTCTGCTTTTACGAAGTTTGCACCCGACGTAAATCACTTAAGGTATAAATAAATAAATGCTTAATGCATTTTATGAACAAATGAATTTTTATTCAACCTCACATTTTTAATAAAATGTTACAAATATTTTTATAACTTTTACAAAACATTTTCTACATTTAAAAGAAATGTTTTATTCAAAATAAATATTTTGAATTCAAACTTTCTACCTAAAAACGGCTAGAAATGTCACCTCCTTTAGAAAAGACAAAAAAAGGATCGTCCTAGCCTAGCCGCCCCCCTTAAATTTAAGAGGACCGGCATATGAATTAAAGGGACCGGCCATATGAATTAAGGGGATCGGATAAAAAAAAGGCTCCCAAGTTTGTCTATAAATACTGGACTTTTCCCTACTAATTTTCTAACCTTTTGCACTTATTCTTTTCTGTCTAAAATTAGTTTATACATCACCTACAACCCTTTGATCATTTAATCTTAAGCATTTGTTTCCAAGTGACTCAAGCTTATTCCTCCAAGTCCAAGAGAAGAACTCTCATTATCATTAAGATACGAAGTTATATAGTTTAGTTAGTGCATTCATGACATATCTTACATTCATAATGTATAAATCGAGTTCATGTATTCTAAACTCATGTAATAGTTATATCATGGTGATCATGGTATGTATAGTTGTTAGATCGTGGTGATCATAGGAAGTTTAGTTAGATCATGGTGATTGTAAAGAGTTTAGATAGATCGGGGTGATCTTGTTAGTGTCTAGGTAAAGTGTATTGAAGATGTGAAATGAAGAGAAGTTGTAAAGTAAAGTGAAGTAGTGAAGTGAAGTGAAGTTGTGCGGTGAAGTGAAGTTGTGCGGTGAAGTGAAGTTGTGTCGTAGAGTGAAGTTGTGTGGTGAAGTGAAGTTATGCGGTGAAGTGAAGTTGTGTCGTGAAGTAAAGTTGTGCGGTTAGTATTTTAGTCCTCAAAATACATAAGTTGTGATAGATTGGTTCTAGCTATGATTAGAACTTGACATTTTGCTTAGTGTCAAAAATCGGTGTAAGCTTAGTTGTGTATGGTTTTTCTCTGCCTAAAGGGAGCTTGTTGACTAGTGAAGTAACTCTCGAGTTGGGTACTCGGGGAGTGGAGTAGGGCGAAGAGGTGCTTCGTGACCGAACCACCGTAAATCATCATGTCCGGTTTGCACTTTCTTTTACTTTTTGCTTTACATCTTTATTTACCTTATCGCCTTACATTTATATTTGCATTAGATCTATATGTGTGTTGATTATTGCTTATATTGTTTGGATGAGGATTGTGTCATGGATATAAGTTAACATTATGATTGTGTTTTGGTATGTGCTTAATTACACATACCATTTTCCATTAAAACCGAACTTAAATGACAAAAAACGTACCAAAAATACATTGTATTTGTATATTTTGCATTTATATTGTGCAGGTAACGGATATCTAAGAAAAGGACAAAAACGAAGCCAAAACGACAAAACCGAGCACGAGAACAGAAAGAGCGTGAAAGAAAAGTCAAAAAGCCAAAAGTCAAAAAGTCAAAGTCAACCAAAGTCAACCCCGACAAAGTCAAAGTCAAAGGCGGAGCCAATATCGAAGAAATGTTAAATGGGCCAACCCATACCCATCTAATGGGCCGGGTCAGCCCATTCAAACATTATGAAGACTTAATAAGCCTTAAAGACTTATAAAAAGCCCAAACACCCTTTTTACTTACCCGACCCAATCTATGAGCCCAAACCAAAATCATTTAACCACTTAACACCCCGTTATCCTATTAACCCTTAAAAACCTTTACGCCGTTAGTCCTTTAAGGACTAACGATGCAAACAAACACCAAACTCAAGGACTGATTTTGCCAAAGTTCAAACAATTTTTCACTACCCGCCAAATGATCCAGGTATTATTCCCCCATCTTCTCCACCTTGTCGACCGATACATAAACATCACCCTCCCCCTCTACCCCACTCCACAAATTGCCAAACGCCACCTTGGCAATCCCATAATCCCCCATTCATCAAGGGTAAATGACAAAAAATTGAAGGGTTGTGATCAATGGACTTGTGCACTACTCAAATTCAATGGCCAAGATCAAAGACTTGAAGCACTCACACATGAAGCACAACTGCCTTATCTCTCATATAAGAAACACACATCCTAGAACCTTCTTAGCTTTTATATAAATAGGACTCATTGTAAGCCCTTGGGCACTGAGTTTTTTATCTAGTTAGTTTTTCAGCTTATTTTACTTAATGTTTTTTAAATTCTAAGCTTTGTAAACATTTTAAGATTAATGAAAAAGTTTTGAGGTATTGTTTTAAGATTCTGTGTTGATCACTTTACATAACCTGTTATGCTTTTTTAAGCTATGATGCAGCTTATTGATCGAACCTAAGAGCTTCACTAAGCTTTTAGCTTCTTAATCTTTTCCTTTGTTACTGCTTTAAAGCTTTTAAATACTTTTTTATTCATGAAAATCCTAAAAATACAAAAAAAGATTGCTCAAATAACTGTTATTGAAACTTGCTTATTACGATCTGTTTTACTTGTTCAATATCTGGTCTTAAGGGTTTGTTCATAAAAAAATTCGAGTTATCAAGTTAAAATTGGTGAATCAGAATTTAAAGGGGTGATTGGTTTAACTATGAAAATGGGTGAAAATGGGTCAAAACTAGCTTGGTGTTCTTTAGTCGGTTTTAATTAGGTAAAATTAGTCATAAAAGTGAGTTAGTTTAAGTTTTTAACTTATAAATCTCAAAATCATAGCTTAATATACTTGTCATTTGAATCTGTTGATTTAAAGTTGTTCACATTAGCTTATAGGATTAGATCTTTAAAAATGGCATTCTAAGTATGTTTTTGTGTGTTAAAACAAGCTAGAAACAAAGTCCATAGGTCTGCATTTGTTGTTTTTATCTTTGTCCAAATCTGTCAAAAGTTACAAAGTGTTGAAAATTTTGAAAAATTAGCTTTTTCATTAGCTTTTTCTGGCTTATGCTTTATTTCAAAATGGTTTTTGAATGTTGATATAAGTTCTTTGAGGTCTAATCTAAATCTGTTTTGAGGTCTTAAGTTCATAAGGTTCTGTTTGTTTGCTTATTTTTAAGCTCAAAAGTAAGGTTTTGTTAAGATTGAAAAAAGTTTTTCTAAGTGTTATGTCTGTGTGAACTAGCTTTTTTATTAAGCTTTTTAAAGGCTTATGTGTGTTTCAAACTCTTTTCTGATTGTTAATTTAAGTAGCTTTTTGGCCAAGCTTTTTAGTGGTATAAGCCACTAAGCCATAAGGATCTGTTTGCTAGCTTATTTTTAAGCTAGAAAAGTCCCCTTAGGCTGTTTGGTTAATAGGATTAGCCAATAGCTTATTTGCTTATTTGAGCTTCTCAGCTTATTGCATTTTCTTTATTTAGGTTTAGTATTGCTTTTATGTTCCTTAATGCTTATTAAGTATAGTTTTTTAGTTGTTGTCAGCTTATTTGCCCTTCATTAGCTTATTTAGTTTAAAAAAAGCCAAAACAGTTAGCATTTAGTCTTTTAGTGTATAAAGCTTGTTCTGTCAACTTTTCAGCTTATTTTTGTGCTTATTTGTGGCTTATATAAAAAATGCTTTTGGAAAAGTTGCTTATTTTTAGCTTAACTAAAAAGTAGTAAAAAAATTAGCAAAACAAAAATGCTTGGGAAGGAGGGAAGCCCTAGGTGAGCCAAGGCTCGAACCCGGGACCTCAACCATCCCTCAACCAAGCATTTTAACACAACACCCTCTACCACTAGCGCCCTTGGGACTTTTCCGTTAGACTTTGCACAATCAATATACTTAAACACGTTTTGAGCCCCATTACCCATAAGCACTTCGAAGCTTATTCTGGGCTTTTAAGAGCTTTTTGTTTAAGTTGTGTGGGTCCTCTTATTTTTCCTGCCTTCCTTATAGGATTTAGGACTTTTATAGAATTTTTCAGATTTTTCTAATGTTATTTGTTATTTTTATTTAATTTTCGTAGATTAAAATTTTAGAAAGTCAATTAAAAATAGTTAAATTAATCAGAAAAATACAAAAAAATAGTTTTTAGTTTTAGAATTAATATTTTAAGGTTTACAAACTTTAAAAACATTTTTATCATTTTTAGATTTTAAATTTCATTTTTAGCTTTTTAAATTAATTTTAGAAAATAGTTTTTAATTATAAAAAGTAGTGAAAAATATTTTTCTGAGTTTTTATCTTATTTTAGACTTTTCTAAAGTAGAAAATCATTTTTTGGAATTTTTAGGTATTTATTTGCTATTTTCTAGAATTCTTAATTGATTAAATAGGTTTTTAATTCATAGAAAATTATTAAAAAGTCAAAAAAAATATAATTCCTTTTTAGAAAATTTTCTTTTGTCATTTTAGAGGTTTAGAAACTAAGTTTACATTTTTAGGGTTTAATTTTGACTTAGTTGATTATTTAGACGCGTTTTTAGGATTCCCGTTTGCGTTTTTTTTTGTATAAATTTGTGTTGCCTTAATTGTTTTTAGTATAGATTGCATTAATTTTCCCGTAGACTTAGAAAACCAACCAAAAATCTTTGTTCCATTCAAGCATCAATTATCAAACCGACAAACGACTTTCCATTGCATTCCTCGTTGGGGATAAACGACCCAGGAATATCATATACTACTTCCGGTTTTCATTAAGATTTTTTTATAATTATCCTTATTATATATTTATAATTATTTATATTTATATATATTTAAAGGGATAGTTTCAAAGATTATCATGTTTATATTGCTATGACATGTTCTAGTGGATATAGATGTATTATTCACACTCATCATATTGCATCTAACTTGATGGATAATTTGATACAAAATGTTTTAAGTTTTTAAATGGAAACATATTTACCCCCCCCCCTCCCCCTCTACTATTTCCACATGATGATTATGTCATGGATAGAAGTTAACATTGTGATTTTGTTTATATTACTATGACTTGTTCTAGTGGATATAGATGTATTATTTACACTTATCATATTGCATCTAACTTGATGGATACTTTGATACAAAATATTTTTAGTTTTTAAATAAAAACATAGTTACCCCTTCTATGATTTCTACAACTTGCAATTCAACATGTGGGATAATGAAGAGGAAGAGAATGAGGTAAGTTGGATTGATGAGATGGCATGATCAAGGGTTAGGAAAGAAGAGCGTGTGTGTATAATTTAAATTTAAATCTTGAGAGAGTGTGAGTGATGAGGTAAGTTGGATTAGTGAGATAGCATGATCAAGGGTTAGGATAGAAGAGTGTGCGTGTGTGTGTGTGAAATTCAAATGAAGAAGATGATGAATAGTAGATATATGGTGGAGAATGTTTTGATGTGATATATAGGAGCCTATGTTGGAATGTTGAGGGACAACGAGTACACTAGGTACAATGGTGTAAGAGAATGTGAGTTGTCCCATGTGAGAATAAGATTGAGGAATGTTAAGTGGGGAAGGTTTAGGCTTGTGAAGGTTTGTAGAGAAAGAAGAAGTATGAAGATGATTATGGTGAGTAAGAAATCAAAGGATTGAGTTGGGTTGATAATCATGTTGTTAATAAGAGAGAAAAGAGTAGGCAAGCATGATTATGGAATGATTTGGGGAAGTGTATAGAATGTTTGTAAGATTGTGTAGAAAGAATGTTTAATCATTTGTTGGGGTAAGAATGGTTTGAAAAATGATTGAGGAGTGTAGAAGTGGGAGTGATATAGAAGTGTGGTATGGAGGAATGTGGGAATTTGTAAAACATTTATATGTAAGAAGGTGAGAAAAACTCAAAGTATGATTAACCTCTAAATACCACAAACTCAATAAGTCACGTGGACTTTATCCATGATAATCAACAATGGATGTGAACACTAATCATCTTGATGCAAACAATCTAAGTGCTTTACATCTCAAGTAAAGCATATCCCATAACGGGAAAGGATGCGTTTACGCAAAGTGACCTTTGACTTAGTTTGAGCAATAAAGAAGTAAAACCCATTACGTGATTAGGAGCAACATAAATCCGGATTAAGGTCAAATGAATACTTTTGTTTGATGGTATGTTGAAAGTATGTTCACACTAGTTTTAGAAAGAAGTTTTGACCTTAGCTAGAGGCGTTTGAAAAATGAATTGAGTTGGCGTTTTGTTGAAAATAGGAGGATTCGTTTTTGCTCCTCTCTAAGTCTAAATATCATTTTGAGTGTTCCCAAATGCTCAAATATCACATACATACCTTTATTGAAGTTTCCACATGTGTCAGGTAAGAGGAAAGCCGGCAAAACTATTAATACAAATAATGTCTAATGTAACATCCGAGAATTTTCGGACTTTTAAGATAACTATTTTACCCCTTTGACTTTTAGGTCTGACTTGACTTACAAGAACAACCATTTAAATCACGTTTTCACGGCTCGGACCCTAAAGCAATTCGATGTGAAACGACATTCCTGACAACTTTTCAGTTTTGCCCGAGACCTGGAAACGAGCCGAAAAGGGCTAAAACAGCACCGCAAACATTTTTCGAACATTATACAACGCGGACACACAAAAACAATTAAATTTGTTTTTTTTAATTATCAGTATTTATTTAATAAAAATATTAAATAAATTAGCCATCATTTTAATTAAAAGCGTTGCGGATAACGCGAATACTCGAGTTGAAATCTAATTTCTTTTTTTCGAACAGGACGAGACCGGTTCACAAAAGGAATAACATATATTTTATTAAATATTATAAAATATTTATGAAACATTATCAAGTAAATACTCATTTTTATCAGAAAAATGATTCGGAAAACAATGGCGCAAGTTTCAAGAGTTGAATCATCCGTTAAGTCATTCAAATGAGTCCCGAACCATTCTTATAACAACTATACCAAATTAGTTACACATTTGGTCCCTCAAACTATTTAAAATTGTACACTTACTAATATAATGCAGTTTGAAATATATATATTTTTTTTTATTTACATCTTTTCATTTCCATCTTAAATATCACACAACCACTATTATTTACTCTATACCTCTATCTCACCTTTCCCCACCGCCGGCCCCCTTCACCGCCGGCCACCCCGTCTTCTCCGGCCAACACTTCCGGCCAACACCTCGTACACCGCCGACGGATATAACTTTTCCGGCGGAGTTTTCGTGAACCCCAAAAATCGATTCTCGTGACCCGGATCTACCCAATCCCTAGTCACTCTCCCTCACTCGCCCATCCTCTCCGGTGCTGTCCCACCGCAGCCCAAACCAAACCACTCCACACATACGCAAACCATCCACCATCGTCAATCATACAACCTATCACCTCGCATCCATCATGGGTGCAGAAGGTTCGTCCTCTCTAAACGCGCAAGGATGCGTTGTTTGTGGGTTTAGGGTAAAAGCACCACAAGGTCGTGTAGTTTTGATTCTTACCCGCTAGGGGTGCGTCGGGTTCGGGTTAGACCCGACAAGGGGGGGTGTGCGTTCGTTTGGGTTGTTGGTTTAGCACCGAGGGTGCGTCCGGGTTGTTGTTTACACCAAAAAGAGGTGCGTTGGAAATGGCAGCAGGAGGGGGGGTGTCGCTGGTTGTTGTGGTTACTTAGCTTGGTGCGTTTCGGGTCGTGACGCAACGCTATGGGTGCGTTTGGTTTGTATCCATAACAGCCGGGGCATTTGTTTGTGGGTTTAGGTCGGGTCGGGTTGCGGGACAGCCGGTATAACCGGGTCGGACGTGGGTTTGGTTCGCGTCGGGTTTGGCTGTTGACAGCCAGGGAGGGGTTGTCGGGTTGGGTTTAGCAGCCGGGGTGTCGGGCTAGGCTCGGGACAGCCGGGGGTGGTTGTTTGTCAGGTTTGACAGCCATTAGGGGCCGTTTGGTTGGGTGGCAGCCACCACACGGCCACCATACAAGGTCCGTTTGGTTTGGCAGTTTATGCCAAACGGGGGGTGTTTGGTTTGGCAGTTTATGCCAAACGGGGGTGTTTGGTTTGGCAGAAAATGACAAGGGGCTTGGTAGAAAGAACATAGGCGTGTTGGTTTATTTACACAATAAGGGTGAGTTTGGGGTTGCGGGGATTGACTCAAGGGCGAGTTTGGCTGCGTGACTAGCAGTCTGATGTACGGTTGGCTTAGTGATGGATCATCAAGGGTTCGTTTTGAAAATATATAATCTTAACTAATTAATAATATATTTCCAAGAATTGATATAAATATTATAATCTGACCGGTGGTTAAATGGGTTAAATAAATGTGACAAATTATTATTTTTCGGATACATTTATTGACTTCGATCGTATATAAAAACACTATGACTCGTATGAGTTTCAATATGAAAATAATGTGTATTAAATGTATTAATAAAACCTCTTTTCCGATAGGTTAAAATAATTTACGATAAAATAAATTAGGAAAGTGGATTTGCAATAAAGTCGTTCGATTTGGGATCATTTTAGAAACAGAAAGGTCATGGCGAAATTTATATAGATTTCTATATTGAGTAATGTTTTACTAGAACTTATATTGTTTTATAAACCGTTAAAGGAGCTAAAGCGCCCGCCCGCTCCTTTTATAAATATTAAAGTATTACATATACTATAACATGACAAACGAACGAAAACAATTACTTTTACAATGCAGATAATATTTCGTTAGACAGATCTGTCAATTAAACCGAAACATGATTTATATAATATTGAATTATTTTATCTATAATCGTATGAACGGGTAAAACATCGGTTGTTTAATTTATAACCTTAAGACTTTTTGTCTTTTTTATCAAAGGTCCTGTTACCAATTGAATTGCTGTCGAAATTCATTGGGTTTATATTATGTTTCACACCATCTTTATATAATACTTGCCAAATTATTATATTACTTTTCATAAACATTCGGTTGTATCGTTTTTCTGATATAACTCACGGTTTGAAGGCTTATATGGGTTATATTTCATATGCAAATATATATGAATATATTAACCACTTATGGGTACACTTCTTCTATTTTATTTATTTAAACAACCACAAAGTTTGCAACTTTAATATAAATCTGTTATCACTGACGAGTTGATGTATCCATTCATCGGGAAAACCCAAAACATTATCTAGCTAGTGGGACTTAGGTTAAGTTTAGCTGCATATTTAACGGTCACGCAGTTTCGTTTCAGGTTTCGTTTTGTGCACTTAGATGCCTACTCTATCAATCGTTCTTCAACAATCAATGTGGTTCATAGCCCAACGTTTTACATTTTTTAATATATTTTGGTGGTGAGATAACATGCTTGTTACTAATTCAAATACGTGTTGATTAACTCGTTACGTGCTCATTTTCAACTCGTTTACATACATGTTTACAAACGCATTTACATGGTGGATTTACCTGTTTGGTTTACATACTCATTTACATATATCGCGGGGAGATACAATACTGGGTTTACTTTTTGAACGTAAACGCATTCTATACATTTATGATTATGGATTAGCTTAGGTTGCATGAACTGTAAATCATTGGAGGGTGAGAAGCGAATGTTATAAGATAGATCTATTTGGGATTGACATCCTCCGTTCGGGTGCCTAGCGCTATCATGGGAAACGATGTTATACCATGTCGGATCACGATTGGATTGGCGCCTACGGGGTCAACAATCATTACCTTGCCGGTGTTTTAGAGGGAACAACCTTGATGGGGTACATTTAATTTTTTTCATGATGCCCGGGTGTTCTTGGGTGGAACAACCCCATGGTGGGTTACACTATTGTTTTTCATTATCGCCCGGGTGTTCTTGGGGATACAAATACCGATGGGTACACTTTTACTATGCCTTGAATAAAGTGGCATACATACAAGTCTACGTCACAGTTCATGAACTTAGAGTAATGGTAATCATGGTTTTATACACATTTGAATAAAGTGGCGATACATATTTTTGGATATTTGTGATCCAACTTTGACACGTACATTTTGGGACTATTTGGGGATAGAAATGGTCTTGCGTATTTTACAGCTAATTGATTTCTAAAAATCATACATACATTTTGGAAGGACATTTAAGAATTTAAATGGTCACACAATTATTTTATGATACTGTAGGGAGACAGTAGTCATTAAACGTTTTTATATGACACTGTAATGATACAGTGGGCAGATACATTTATTGGAACTAACGTTTGTATTTACAGAAACCTATGAACTCACCAACTTTATGTTGACCTTTTTAAGCATGTTTTTCTCAGGGAAATTATATGCTCGGATTTCTTGAAGTGCATTGGAGTCTATACATTCAAGCTTTTCATTGTGATGCAATTATGGGACAAATGTATATTAAATTCAAGATTTTGATTAAATCAACGAGATTGTTTTACAAACGACACATTTAGAGGTCGTTCTCTTGTATCTAGCGCTGTGTATTATGAAGTAGCACCCCATGTGGTATTCCGCTGCATTGTTGTATTTTTGGGGGTGTTACAGTTCCTGAGACGATGTACCCTGAGTACATGCCACAGGAGGATGAGATACTCCTGGCCGAGGAGAAGCCACTACATGCTGCTGACTGCAGATTCACCAGGATATGTTCCTGAGTCTGATCCGGAGGAGGACGATGAGGATCCCAAGGAGGATCCAGTTGACTACCCTGCTGATGGGGATGATGATGATGATGATGAGGACGAGGATGAGGAGGAGGAGTAAGAGCACCCAGCTCCGGCCGACTCTGTCCCCCTTGTACACCGTATGACCGCCAGGATATCTATCCGGGATGAGCCATCCATATCACTTCCTCCTAGGGAAGAGGTCGAGAGGCTTCTTGCCTTAACCACCCCACCACCATCACCACTTACTCCACTATTATCTCCATTACCACAGATACCATCACCACTTACTCCACTATCATCTCCATTTCCACAGATACCATCACCACCATTACCTATACCATCACCACCACCCAATAGCCTTACTCATATTGAGATTCCCGAGAGTTGTTTACCTCTTCAGAAGAGGGTGCGTTTTGCTTCTCCCACCCTTAGTCGTGAGGTCAGGGAGAGTTTAGCAGCCGGTGCTACTAGGCAGGATAGACCTACCATAGCGAGGGACGACCCTTACTCCATAGCGAGGGAGGACCTTTATGGATTTTTCGATATAATTGATGTACCTCCTAGATGTTCGACATCTAGGGAGTTAGACTATGGCATTACGGATACATGGGATGATCTGGTAGGAGCCATCGATGAGATTGCACTGACCACCCTAGAGGGGGTCAATCAAAGGGTTACCGATCTTGCTACCATTGTTGAGGAGGAGACTAACATCATGTATGGTATTATGTAGGATACTCAAGATGACCGGTCTCAACTAAGAGGCCGAGTTAACTTGTTGTATAGGGATATGCCTATTCATCATCGTTTGGCAGTAATGATAGAGAGAGAGGCTGAGATGGCTCGTAAGGCTTGGGGACTATCCATGGATGCTAGCGACTATGCACGTTCAGATGTTATGTCATTATGTACTACAGTAGTTGCGCAGAGTGCATTGATTTCAGAGTTACAGTCAGCAGATCACAGGAGACAGAGGGTGATTTCAGAGTTGTCGGCATCAGACCACAAGAGACAGGTTTATTTGACTAAGACATTAAGGTTTCTGAAGGATACATACAAAGATTGTGAGTTTTTGAGGCTGCGAGACCCGACATAAAAAAAAAAAAAAGGTCCGGCACAGCCTGATGCACCAGGAGAGGCTGGTAGCAGTTCCTAGATTTAGTTATGTTGTAGCTATGCTATGCAGCCTGTTAAGTATTATGGGTTATTCCCAGCTAGCAGACTGTATAGATCTTTTGTTTTGTTTAGCTACCCAGTATAGGTCTTTTGTTCAGGTATTATCTACCTTGTTCAGCATACTAAGTGTTACGGGTATATCCCGGCTAGTATGGCTTTAGGTTGTTTCTTTTATCTTGTAACCTAAGTGTAGTAATCATCTTGTATTTGAACCAAACATGTATGTTTTTCCAAGTTATATATGAAATGGATGGATTACGTTATCTATGAAATTGAATTTATACTAAATAAATGTCGATTTGGTTATACCACGATTAATTTTAATAACAGTTGTACATTTCACTGTGTGATGTGATCTTGTTTTATTTAATGTGTATATGTTATGTCATAGTTATGATTTTATAAAATCTAACGGGTATTATGTTTTCTTGTGATTTAAAGAAAATGGCACCAAAGAGAAAGACCACGAGGTTAAACCCAGATCTAACACCAACACTAGTCACAGACACTCATACCACTACATCTGTTACCAATGCCCAAATTCAGGAAATGATTAACGAAGGCATTACTGCTGCACTGGCAGCACGTGATGCAACTAGGAATGGCGATGATAGCCATACTTCAGGAACGGGTACCAGAAGGCCTGTGCAAGTTGCTCGTGAATGCACCTACCCGGACTTCCTAAAAATGACAACCGTGATCTTAATAGGGCACTGAGGGAGTTGTCGAACTCACTCAGTGGTTCGAAAAGATGGAATCTGTTTACAGCATAAGCAACTGTACAGTAGCATGCCAGGTCAAATTTTCTATGTGTACCCTGCAAGGAAATGCTCTTACATGGTGGAACTCCCATGTTAAGACCACTACTACTGGATGCTGCTCCTCTGCAATGCCCGGGAGGTCCACTAAAAAAGATGATGACAGACAAATACTGCCTAAGGGGTGAAATTAAGAAACTAGAGTTTGAAATGTAGAATTTAAAGGTGGAGAGTAACGATGTGGTACCCTATAGCCAACGTTTCCAAGAACTGGCACTAATGTGCGATCGGATGTTTCCAGAAGAAATAGAGCAAGTAGAGAAATATGTCGGTGGCTTGCCCGACCACAGATCCATGGCAGTGTGATGGCGACAAGCCAAAAATATGCAGGGATGTCATGAGTGTCGCCCTTGAACTCATGGGACAAAAAGATCAACACTTGCGGACTGAACGTCAGGTGACAACAAAGAAAGTTGATGGGGAACGCCAGGAACAACCAGAATCAGCAACCAAACAAGAGACAAAACACTGGAAGAGCTTATGCCGCAGGAAATGGTGACAGGAGACCATACAGAGGTTCTAAACCTTTGTGTTCCAAATGTAACTATCACCATGAGGGTCCTTGTGCTCCCAAATGCCACAAGTGCAACCGATTTGGTCATGTATCTCGTAACTGCAGGAGTCCCCAAAGTTTCACTGGGGCGATTCAAGGGTTGGTTTTGAATGTGGTGCTCAAGGGCATTTCAAGAAGGATTGCCCAAAATTGAAGAACAACAACAACCGGGGTAATCAGGCTAGAAATGCCAAGGCACAGGCAAAGGTGTATGCCATGGGCAATGCAGGGGCAAACCCGGACAACAATGTCGTCACGGGTACGTTTCTCCTAAACAACCGATATGCATCGTATTTTATTTGATATCTGGGTGCCGATGGGAGTTTTGTATCTTACATTTTCTCTCGAGAATTATTATCACATCCGACCTGCATTAGCTCATGATTATAATGTCGTATAGCCGTACGGGCGAATAGTGGATTACACTATTCATCTGGCGGTTCGTACGTTAAACATCTTTAAATCATGATCACTTTCAACATAGACCTAATGCCCGTAGAACTAGGTAGTTTTGACATGATAATTGGTATGGATTGGTTGGCAAAGTACCATGCCGTTATTGTCTGTGCGGAAAAGATCGTTCGTATTCCTTTTGGAGACGAAATTTTAATCGTCGATGGTGGACGAAGCAGCATTAAATCCCACGGGGACCAGATTTAACTCATCTCGCTGTACTAAGGCTCATGAGTTTTTTTATTGAAGGGATGTCAGTTTCTTAGCAAATATCCAACCGCACCAAATACGGAGACAAGTCAAAGGAGAAACGACTTGAAGATGTGCCAGTTGTTCAAGAATTTCCTGAAGTCTTTCCTGAGGACTTGCAGGTATACCACCACTTCGACAAGTGGGAGTTTCTGAATCGATTTGGTACGGGTACTATACCTGTAGCACAGCGGGCACGCACTATAGATTAGCAATCGTCCGAAATGAAGGAACTAGCGGAGCAACTTACAGGAACTACGATAAGGCTTATTAAGACCAGTTCTCAACCTGGGAAGCTACGTTCTGTTTGTAAAGATGAAGATGGGTCTTTTCGGATGGGGCATCGATTACATGGAATTGAACAAATGACAGTGAAGAAAACGCTACCCACTCCCAAGGATCGATGACCATTCGACCAGAACTCGAAGGGTCGTTGTATTTATTCAAAGATCGATATAAGGTCAGGGTTCACCAGTTGAGGGTTCGTGAAGAATAGACATTCCAAGACTGCATTCCAGACTCGATACGGTCACTAGAATCAAGTCATAGATCTTTTGGGTTGACTTTATGCATCGGCCGTGTTCATGGACCTTATTGAACCGGTGTGTAAAACCGTATCTGGACAAGCTTTATTAATTGTCTTTATCGAAGACATTTTGATTATCCAAATGTAAAAAGTGAACATGAAGAACCACCACCTTCGGCGCTTTTGAAATTGCTTAAGAAGGAAGAATTGTACGCCAAGTTCTCCGATTGTGTATTTTGGATTTCTAGGTACCAAAATCAGTCGGTCAAGTATTTGACTGGCGAGGTATTTCAAAAGTTGACCCTGCCAAGATGAATCTATTCAATAGATGGGGCGTTCTCACTAAAAACACCAACAGGTGATTCGCATATTTTTGGGCCCTTGCCGAGCTATTATAGAGATTCTTCTGAAGTGTTTTCAAAGATCGACCAAGACAATGACAAGCTTACCCAGAAAGGTGTCAAGTTTGATTTGGGCGATAAACAAGAAGCAGCTTTTCAATTGTTGAAGCAAAAGCTGTGCAGTGCACCACATCTGGCCTTACCTGAGGGAAGCGAGATTTCATCGCTACTGCGTGCTTCAAAGAAGGGTTTGGGCGCTGTGTTGTTCGCAATAGAGGAAAGGTGATTCTCTTATGCATCACGCTAGTTAAAATTCATGAAAAGAACTATCCGACTATGTTTAGAACTTGGCGGCAGTAGTGTTCGTCTAAAAATTTGGGAGGCACTATCTGTACGAACCAAGTGCATGGTGTTTCAATGATCACAAAGGTTTACAACACATCTTTACAGAAGGAATTAAATATGAGGGCAATGTCACGCCTGGTTAGAATTGCTGAGTGATTCGATTGCTCGAAATTCGTTATCACCCATGGAAGGCGAATGTTGTTGTTGAGCTCTGAGAAGGAAGGAACGAGAACCACTAAGGTTCGGGCCTTAGTGAGGATATTGGATTGATCTTCCTAACAAATCTTGAAGCTCAGATGGAAGTACGAAAGCCGGAGAACATCAAGAAGGAGCGAGGTTGGGGGTAATATTGGTGAGAATTCGAAAGTCGAGAAACTTAGAACGGAAAAGTTGGAAACCTGCTGCGATGGAACTATGTACTTAAATGACAAGAGTTCGGTTACTTGTATATGGCAGACTTAAGGACTGTGATATGCACGAGTCCCACAGTTTAAATACTCCGTATTCATCCAGGTTCTGACAAGATGTACCAGAATATGAAGAAACTATACTGGTGGCCCAATATGAAAGCCAACATCGCCACCTATGTCAGCAAATGTTTGACCTGTGCTAAGGTTAAGGCGAACATCAGAGACCATCGGGTTTGTTAGTGCAACCCGAGATACCTCAATGGAAGTGGGACAACATCACGATGGATTTTGTCATGAAACTTCCTAAGTCATCACAAGGTTATGAAACTATTTGGGTGATCGTTGACCGACTTACAAAGTCTGCCATTTTTATGCCAATGAGGGAAATGGATCCTATGGATAAACTGGCAAGAATGTACCTAAAGGAGGTAGTCACGAAGCATGGAATACCTGTTTCAATTATTTGTGATCGTGACCCTCGGTTCGCATCAAATTTCTGGAGATCACTTCAGAAGGCTTTGGGTACAAGTTTGGATATGAGTACCGCATATCATCCGCAAACTAACGGACAAAGCAGGAGAACCATCCAAACTCTCGAGGATATGCTACGTGCTTGCGTAATAGACTTTGGAAATGGTTGGGTTAAACATTTTCCATTAGTCAAGTTTTCCTACAATAACAGTTATCATGCTAGCATTAAGGCTGCACCGTTTCAAGCACTTTATGGTCAAAAGTGTCGTTCACCCGTGTGTTGGCCGGAGTTGGACAAGTCAACTCACTGGTTAGAATTTGTGCAGAAACAATGGAGAGTGATCATCCAGATCTCAACAAAAGGATTCAAACCGCTCGCGATACGACAAAAGAGCTACGCTGATTTTAAAGAGTAAACCGATGGAGTTTCAAGTTGGAGATAAAAAGTTATGACTAATAGGTTTCGCCTGTATAGGGTGTACGTTTTGGCAAAGGGGGAAGTTAAACCTCCTGATAAGTAAGACCTTTCAAAGTGTTGAAAAAGGTTGGAACCATTGCTTACAGCTTGAGCCGTCCTAAGAGCTGGAGCAGGGTCCACAATTACTGTTTCATGGTATCCATCTTGAAGAAATGTTATTCTGACGATCCTTTATTCGTTCCGTGGGAAGGACTACAAGTGGTTGACAAATGCTTCATTTTTGTGAAGTTGCTGTAGTAAATCATGGATTGCATAAGTCTAAACTATTGAGGCGAAGCCGTTGTCCCAATTGTCAAGGTTCGATGGGAACTTAGGCGGGGTCCTGAGCTTTATGTGCGGAACATGAGATCAATTCAGAAGAAAATATCCACACCTCTTCACCAAGACCGCACCTATAATCAAGTGCCGAGTGTTAAGCCTGAGGAATATGGCTCATTTAACGGGGAATAAGACTATAACACCTCATGTTTTTAGGTTCACTTGTACTACAATATGTAAGGCACAATTTATTTAGGGTTTTACGAGCTATTCTCTTAAACGTAAAAGTTAAGTTAAATCGCGTAAACTAAAACATGGATCATTCAATGTAAACGGGCCATTAAACATTATTAATGTTTACATCAAGAAAAGTGTTATCTGATTATTTAGAGTTAATTATTAACATTGAATATTTTATTTTATTGGTACGTTAAAGTGTTTTTGTTTCGCAATAGATAATGCAACAGATGCAAACATCACAAAATGTAATTACGTTTCCCTAAGCTCATGACACCGAAGCTCAACATGTATGATTTGCAATATAAATTGCCTACATTTCCCGTGATGATGTTCTAACCCGCAACATCCATATCCGACATGGTATACATCCGTTGGTTCACTCCGTGACACCAATGAGAGCTACTCACCCGGATGGGGATGTCAACCCCAAATAGATCTGTTTATAACATTCACGCTCACACAAAGTAATTATAACACCTCGTGTTTTAGGTCATTGTATGACATTATGTAATTCACAATTTATTTTTAGTGGCTTTTACGAGTTTTGGTCTTTAATTATAACACCTCGTGTTTTAGGTCATTGTATGACATTATGTAATTCACAATTTATTTTTAGGGTTTTACGCGTTTGCTCTTAAACCGTAAACGTTAAGTTAAATCGCGTAAACTAAAAATGATCATTCAATGTAAACGGGCATTAAACAATTATGCTTACGTTTCGCGATAAAATGCGTTTCGGCATTCCCGGAAGCACCAAAACCTAACTACGCTTAAACGAATACCCACGATTATACCCAATACACAAAATAATCAATATAACATCACATATATGTATATGTGGCCGGATTTCAAGTGATAGGACCAAGAAATATCTTGTTTGCATGACTACTCTCCATAATATTATGAATATCAAGGGAACAAAGCCTTACACCTTCACATGCACTTGACTACTTGCACTATGAACCTTCCTAGTAAGTCCTTAACTAAATATCTTGTCTATATAAAGCATTAGCTAGCAAGTAAACACATACATAACCATTTCCAAGGTGTAAACAAAACACAATCTCTCCCTTTCTCTCTTACAAAGCCCACGGCTCAAAACCTCAATAATACACAATCCATAGCTTGATTTTCTTTCACCATATTAGTGTTTACATATCATACTTAAGGTATTCTAAGAAGAATTGAAGGGTTGGTTAAGCTTTGAAAGGGTTTTAACAAGATATTGCAAGATTAGGGTTTTTGGTTGAAATTAGGGTTTTCACCTAATATTTTCAAGCCAAGGTTGTTAATCACAAGGGTGTGATTGTTATTCTTACCTCTACTCATCCACACAAGGTTATATCAAAAGCTTAATCTATTCATATTTAAGATTTTATGTGTTCATATGCTTTATTTAGTTAAATCACCATCTAGGGTACTTTTGAATATGTGAAATGGATTTTTACATATGATCATTATTTTGTACACTTATTTATATGTTATATGAATGTTAATATGATGTTAGAATGGTAGTATAACTCTTGTACACACTTGGTTAAGTATAACATGTTTATGAACAAATTAGGGTTTTAAAAGATTTACTTAATAAATTACAAGTGAAAATGGTAAAATAACATGTTAATCTTGTTATCTTGGACTCACATGAGCAAAGTATGAACTAATGAATTTAATATATGTAAGACATAAGATATAATTGTTGTAAAGTAGTTGTAACTAAGTGTTGAATCTAAATGGTACAAAAATCATGCTTAAAACATGTCTAAATCACAAAACCTCAAACTTTCTGTTTTGGTTCGATTTTGAAAGCACCCATATTATGTTTTATAAAGATAGTACATCTCATGAGGATTCCAAAATGATAAGAAACTCGAAAATCCGATTTATAACGAAGAAGATACGCTAGTTACGAGTTTACGACGCTAAATACTTTATAAAACAAATTTTATAAAAAGTTACTATTCATGGCAGAAACTTATACTTTGTAAACATCAATAATATGATAAAACTTTCAATTACGAGAACGTGTTCGAAAGAATCGCTAAAAACGGAGCTATAACGAATAAGATACGACAAAAACGGGTTTTACGTTAATTAAAAGTATAAAAACGATTATATAGCTGTTATGAACAGTAAAAACACTATTCATCACAGAATCTCAAAAACCTAAAAATGTGATTTTATGATCACTCGTCTTAATACGAAAGCGTGGGCGTAAGAAACGCGAGAAACGGGCTTAAAACGACAAAGTTATGTCATTTTTACTAAAGGCGTAATTATAAACGTTTTTACTTTATAATTACGATTTCACTTAAACAAATAGATGGTGATATAGCTATATAGATTATATATGTTATTAGTTATCGAAGTGCTATATTACTAGGGAATTTCATAATGAGGCTTCTTCGGATGGCGTATTGACGAGTTGTTGGATTTACGATTTAAAGTGTCCTAACTCCTCGTACGTCATGTCATGACCTCTTAAATTATGATAGCCCGAACGATAGTACGATGATAACTATATAGGATTATATACAGTTGTTGTTAGACAACGTACTTGAATACTGATTCGACCTATATTAACTAGGTTGCATTCGAGCGTTAGCGTGACGCGTTTTTACTTGGGATATTTTGTTATCAGTTTACTCACTCAAGGTGAGTTCATAGCCCCATGTTTTACAATTATTAAATTACAAGTTTTTGGGGTGAGAAACATATGCATGTTTTACAAATTGGACGCAAGTGTACATTTTATCATGATTACGTTTTGCCTAAGTAGCGATAACCCACTATGCCCATGAATCATGAACTGTCAATTACTGGAATGTGAGCGCGAATGATTATAGATAGATCTATTTGGGATTGACCTCCCCGTTCGGGTGACTAGCTATCACTGGAAACGAACGTATATCATGTCGGATACTGGATGTTACGGGTTGAACATCATCACGGGCAATGTAGGCAATATTTATATATTGTATTCAATTATGTCGAGCTTCGGTGTCATGAGCTTAGGCAAACGTAATTGCATTTTGTGATGTCTGCATCTGTTGCATTATCACTGGGAAAGTCTTGCGGTCCTGCATATACATTTACATAAACCTATGAAATTCACCAACTTTATGTTGACGTTTTTAAATGCAATGTTTTTCAGGAGGTCATTAAGCACAAGGTGCGAAGGATACATTGGTGGTTATATTTTGAAGTCATACATTAAAGATTTAGTCGCATTACATTTTGTATATCTGTTATGGGCTGGAAATCTTTGTAATAATAACAAGTAAAGCTTCGGGCTTTTGTAACACATACTTTATTAAATCTAATGTATCAGTTTTAAACGACTTTTTGGTCGTTCTTATATTATCTTGTGTTATTGATCTGAGAAGTAACAAGCCCCGAACCCTTATTCTGCTGCGACCCTATTTGGGGGTGTTACATTAAACCTCCTTTTGGAACTGTGTTCTTTAAATCAATACTATACATATTGTTCTTTCTAGGAACTTTAAGTAAAACTTGACTTTAATCAATTAACTTAAAGTTTGCGGATAAAACAATACATTCAGTGTCATTAAAAAGAACATTATTCTTTTTATCACACATTTGTGAGACACTAAAGAGATTAAACTTTAATTCTCTCATAAAATACACATTTTCAAAATCTAGATTACCAGTTTTAATAGTACCTTTTCCTGTGATTTTCTCTCCTTTGGGGTTCCCTCCAAAAGCAACATATCCTCCATTTATCTCTTCATAGTCTGTAAGATAAGACATGTTCCCTGTCATGTGCCTTGAGCATCCACTATCAATCACTCCTTGATCCTGTAAATCTATTTGTGGATTGCCCTGCACACATTAGATAAGAAAATCAGTTTCTTTTGGGGACCCAAGCCATCACTAACTTGGATCTGCCTTGTGCATTAATATAATCAAACTTCTTTAGGGTGATTGATGCAGTGTTATGTTTAGAAACATGGTCTAAAACTTTAGTATTTGGTTTCCAAACCCAACAAGTTGAGGCCTTAACAGCATTAACATTATTTCCCTTAACAACATTAACTACTGCTTTTAGCCTAGCAGTATTAACTTCTTTACCCCTAACAGTATTAACTCTTTGATTAATATTACTATTTTTAAATGTTGTGTTCTTATTAATAGGACTCTTAATAGTTGAATGTGCTATTTTAGAAAGATATGACATTGGTCTAGCAGCATTCACTGTTGTTTTTAAGTGAGCAGCATTAACTTGTCTAGCAGTATTAACTGATACTAAGCCAGACTTCATTAGTACTGCTCTTGGAACCATGTTCTTTTTAGCACATGGGTGAGTCTTTTTAGCAAAGTTTTGATGATTCACCCTTTGAGCATTATTCCAAACAGGTTTTACCATCCTTTGATTTTGAAACTGTTTTTTATGGTAATTGCAATCAACTTGCAAATGATCAAAGTTAAACATCTCAAAATTGCTTCCTAGTTTTTAAGACATCATATTGTTTTAATTTCTTTGATTTTCTCTTGGACTGTGAGTGTTTTGCCTATGTTGCTCAACTTGTTTAACAAATTTCCTAGCAGTTTTTTTGTTGTTGTTTAGATTTGACAAACTCTTTCTTAACAATGCTAGTCTTAACTCTTTTCTTTTCAATTTTAGGTTGAGACACATCCTCTTCCTCATCATCTGACACCCAGTCGTCAATAATTGGGTCATCATTACACTTCCAAACTTCCTTAGGCTCTTCTTTATCAGACTTTCTGTTCTTAACTACATGCTTATTAACAAACTCATCTAAACCAGTAAAAGATAAATCAGGTGTTGTAGGCATGAAATTTCCTGTGTAGGGAGGTGGAACTGCATTATATTTTTTACAGCCTAAACCTTTCTTGCAATTATCAACAATCTGACACTCTTTGAGCTTGTTTAAACTTTTAGATGCATTTTCAAATTTATCTACATTAAATTGAATGCTATATTTTTCTTTTTGAATTTTTTCAAGCTTCTTCCTAAGCTCTCTAATAGTTATTTCTCCTACTTGAATATCCCACTTTAAGCCATTAATGTTTTCTACATAAACAGACTCATTCTTTTTATAAAATTCAAGTTTTTCTTCTACTGATTCTAAACCTGTTTTATAACCTAAGACCATTAAACTAGATTTCTATAAATCTCTTAGTAGTTGATCATTTTGAGATTTAAGTAATTTAACAGTTTCTATATAAGATTTTGAATAATTTGAATTATTAGATACCTCTGAGTCAGAACTTAAAGATGAGTAAGCCATGAGTGCATAATTAGGCCCTTCCACTGCCTGATCACTCTAGTCATTTCCACCAAGACCATCACATGACACCAAAGTTGTGGATGTTTCCACAGGCACACTCCTTCTTGAGCTTTCCTTGTTCTTGTTGTCTTGATTTCTTGAAGCTTTGCACTCCTTAGCAAAATGTCTCCTCTTGTGGCGGTTGTAGCACTCCACTTTGGATTTATCAAATCCAATAGTCTCATTGCCATTAACAGTAAGCTTCCTTCCTGTATTCTTCAAAAACCTTTTAGCCTTCATAGTCAACATGGCCATTTGCCATCCCAAATCTATTTCTTCTATGTCATCAAAATGGATTTGTTGCAAGTCCTCATGTGCAAGTTGAGGACTATTTGGTTGACTAGCAAAGAATGAACAAATAACAACATCACTCAAGTTATCAATACTTGTAGAGTAAGCAGTATCAACTTAAGTGCTAGCAGTAGAAACTCCATGAGTAGTATTAACTACTTCATTAGTGTTGCTAGTATTGTTATTTGAAGAGGACACAAAAGCCATGTTTTAAGTGCTTGAACTTGAGCCAAACATCCCTTTGACTTCTGGTTCATACACCTTGAGGTTGTTATAGAGATCATCCATGCTCATTGTTTCTAGCTCAGCTTTATTCCTCCACACAACAGCATGCGTGTTCCACTCAGGTGACACGCTTCTTAATAACTTTTGATTAACATCTTCTTTTGAAATCTTTTCATCCAAAAGATCTAACTGACTCACAAGCTTTTGAAGCCTATCAAAGGTTTGATCAAGCATCTCTGAGCTTGGAGCCGTAAAGTTTTCATATTGCTGCTTTAAGAGATTTCTTTGAGTCTTCTTAGTAGTTGCATTCCCAACAAATCTCTTTTCTATAGCTTTCATCAACAGCTTAGCATCCTTTATAAAGTTAAACTTTAATTGATGTTCATTGGGAATGCCCATCATTAAACTACTTCTAGCCTTCACTTCTAATCTATTATGAGCCTTATCTTTAGCAGATGTAATAGGCATCACTTTTTCAACACCTTTTACAACTGTAATTTTTAGCAAGATTGCACCATTCTCTATGACTTCCCATAGTGCATAGTCTATCATTTGGATATATTATTCAATCCTCATCCTCCATAACTCAAACTCACCCGGTTTGAGCATGGGAACTTTGGATGCAGCCACCATGTGTGTAGAATCTTGATCCATATCTTTCTTGTTCCATATCTCTAGGCAAAGTTTTTCTCAAAGCAACAAGCTGCTGATACCACTTGTGGTCCCACTTCAATAATTGAATTCGTAAGCTTAATAAATGGTTAAGTTAAATTAGATAAATCCTAACATTAACAACTATAGTAGAAACTTTGTTTGAATGTATTAAAGATTATGCGGAATCTAATCTTTAATCTTAAGAAGAATTATCAATGAAACACTAAACACAATGAACATATAATTCAACAAAACAAAAGCTTCAATATTAATAATACAAATACTCTTAAAGTATTAGGGTTACAAAGACTTTGAAGCTAAGAAAAAGATTAATTTTTGGTTTTGGTACATCAATCTCTATGCCCTATGACCTCCTTTTATACCACCAAGAGTCCCGAAAAACGGCTTACCAATACTTTCCTAAGTAAATCATAATACTTCTAACAATAAGCTTATACATATCTTTTACCAAAATATCTCATACAAATCACATAAGCAGTACTAACTAACTCAGCAGTACTAACTTCTTCACTAGCAGCATTAACTCCTTCAGCAACATTAACTTTGTACTAACAGTAGTAACTTTTGTACTACCAGTAGTAACTACTTAGCAGTTTTTCTTCTAAGTCTCTGAACATCCTTCTAACTCCACTAGCAGTAGTAACTTCCCTCTAAGCAGTAGTAACCTTTCCTCTAGCAGTTGGGTAACTTTGTACTGCATTTGTAACTTCACCAGCAGTCTTTAATCACTTAGAATAATTTCATTGAAATTCTCCAAGCAGCACAACTTTTGACTGAGCACATTAAACATCAAAAAGAAGCAGCAGTAATACTAACAGCATTAATAAGGCTTTTAATCCCAATAGATGTTTTATGCGGATACGTTTAATTGTGACAGAATTCTTCGTATCTAGGTCTTAGGAAGAAGTAACGCCTAAGTCTTAAGAATGATATGCCGCCTCGAGATAAGTAATCATTGCACCAAATAAACAAACCAACGTTCTAATTGGATTAATCATGGCTAATACAATTTTCTTATATTTGGCTAGACCGCTCTTTTATCTTCTGTTAATTTACTTGCGTGTGTTATTGTGTCTTGAATTGATCTTAGTCACCACAAAACCCGTGCCAGTCTCTCAGGCTGAAAACCCCCTTATCCGTTAGATTTAGGATTAACATAGGTTTAGCATAGGTTTAACATAGAATATAATTAACTTAGTTTAGATAACCAAAATATTAATAAATTGAAAGATTGTTTCTCGCTCTTAGTGATCGACACCTTACTTACCACGAAACTCCCATCTGACCGGGTACACTGCCCGTTAAAGTGTTGTTTTTGGTAAAGTCGGCAAAATATAAATTTAAAACTTGAAACATAAATTACAACCACACAACGACTCATCAAGCTTGACCATCTGGAATTCCTAGATCTGCTAGAAATGCCAACTGTTCCTCATCCAAAACTTGACCCGATTCCTGTGCTTGAACCAGCAACATCTTTTCCTTGAACCATGCAGAATTCCTTGGCCTTTTTGGCTTAGTACACTACCTTGCCATATGCCCATCACCCTGACAGTTATAACACTTAACAACCCTTGCTTGACTAGCTAACATTGTTTCCCCGTGACTTATAGCTATTTCCCTTATTCCCGTCCCGGCAAAACTCTGACCCTGTCTCCCTTGAACTTGTTTGAAAAGTAACCTTGCCATATTGAATGGTAAGCTTGTTTTTCTTAGTATTGGAAGATCTTCTGAGTTGGTTGTTGGTTGAAGGAAAACGTGATGCAACTACAATTGACATAAATGCCGTTGTTTTGTTAAGACAAGCAATTGGATCATCACCTGATAGAAAAACTAGAACAGCGAGACCTGAGTCTAGTTAAGAAAACTCAGTTTGTGGTTGTGGTGAAATTTGAGTGGAATGATAATGATAAGTGTCATTTTATACACTTTTCAGGGTCATTTAACCCCCTAAATCATGCAAATATGCCCCAATTATGTGCGTAATCATTCGTTTTTGTGTTTTTGATACCATTTTGGATGACATATGGAGGAAATACGCGAGACCTTGGCTCAATTGAGAAGAAAACGGACAAGACTAGACTCCTACACCAACTATCTTAAGAAAGCAATACAGAAGCGTGGAAAGCGGCGTCACTAACTACCAGCGATGGCGTCAAAGTCATCAAGCAACGGTGTCATAAAATTCTAGACGGCGTCAGAACGTAGCTGATTTAAAGAAACCCTAGAAGATTCTACGGGGCGACGGCGTCAGGATCATAACGCGACGCCGTCGCGCCTATATTCTTATATATATATATATATATATATATATATATATATATATATATATAACCGTTTTTAGGTTTTAGTGTGCACTTTTGAAGAACGAACCTATTTTAGAAGACGCTTAGGTCGCCTATAGGCCTCCATTTTAGGGTGTCAAAACCCTTTTATAATAGCCTCAACTGCATGATTTAATCAAGTGAAGTTCATTTATCCTTTATTACTTAATATGTCTATGTGTTTTGTGATAGATTCTGTTCTTCATGCCTTTATTTTCATTCAAGCAAGATCTATTAGTATTTACTTATGATTGCATGAAACTTAGATTGTAGATCCTTTTAATGTTGCTTTTTGTAATGGATGTGCGCGTTAGGCTTTAGAAAACTAGCTATAAGATATTAAATTGGCATAGACATCTAGGGAAACGCGAGTGTGTAGAAAGGATACTATCGGTAACAGTCTTTATACTACCTTACCTCTAATATGGTTGATCCCTCTTAAGATATTTCAATTGCATTTAATATACTCTTAGGGGCCTTGTAATAGTTTTCATACTACCTTACTTGTGTGTTGCCTTAACGGAATATTAAATAGACGTTGAGTTCGTGTAATTCGTTCATGACTTTGGAAATATTTACACAGATCATCACAACTGTGAAAAAGCAACAGGATTAGGAGAAGCAATCTGAGGAGTAGTGCATAATTAAGTAAATACGTTTGTTTATCATATAAGTTATCACCAAAGTATTTTAGATTATTTTATAAATATTAGTTTAATCAAACCAACCTCTTAAACCATGATTTTACTTGCTTTTTATAAAATAAAAATACAAAAAGAATCTTCTCTTAACCTCATAGACCTCTGTTAGATTCTGTTCGAGCCTTCCCAACCTATGCCCCTAGAGAACGATAACAACCCCCGAGTCTTGCCTATACTGCACTACAATGAATAGGTACACTGCCTAGGGGATTGTAAAGCTTCTTTTGAAGTCTAACGACGAGCGCATCAAGTTTTTGGCGCCACTGCCGGGGAATAGTTAGGTTTCGGTCATTGTTTAACTTAGTTCTACTCGCTTGATTCTATCAAAGAAAGATTTTTTATTTTTGGTATATTAGCTTTCTCGTAATCTATCTTTTCTTTGTGTTGTTTGTTTCGTAATTCTTTTTGTTGACCTCCATAGGAGACGAAAATCCTATCTGTACTCTTGGATATTACTCCAAACTTAGCCGCGAGGGCTACAGGAACACCATTGAGCTCCCCGAAGGGAACAATGTGGTGCCTCTTCAATCTGACACCATCCGGTTAGTGCAAAATGGATGCTCATTCCACGGACTTTGGTCTGAGGATCCAAACCAACATCTTAAGGATTTCTTAAAACTTGTGGACTCACTCGACCTTGATGTTGCAAATAGGGAAAGAACGCGCCTGCATTTATTTCAATTTTCCCTTCGCGATCAAGCTAGCAATTAGCTTGAACCTCTTCCAGCAGGATCCATCTCAACATGGGAGGATCTTACCACTCGTTTCCTTGCTCGATTCTTTCCACCGGGAAGGACTGCAAAACGCCGTAATGACGTCCTGATGTTCCAACAACATCAAGGAGAGTCTCTTTCTGAAGCATGGAATCATTTCAAGGACTTACTCCAAAAAGTCCCTCATCATGGCATCGATCTTTGGCTCCAAGTCCAAATCTTTTAACCATGTCAATCCCGCCACAAGACGAACCATTGACCAATCGGTCGGTGGTAAGCTTCGTGACCAAAATGCCGAAGATTCATGGGCATTATTAGAGGACCTCGCCCTCTATGACAACGAAAGTTGGAACAACCCAAGGGACTTCTCTAAGTTAGTCAAGGCAATCTCTTTGCTTCAAGATTTCCCGAGTACATCCGATTGTCGTCTCGTCGAGCTAGAAAATTAAGTCCAACGCTTTGATGGAAGTCTCATCTTGCCTCTTTAAGCAACACTGTTCAAGTGAACAAAATCACTGATGTCATTGTGAGATCTGCAGTGGTCCATGACACTCAGTACCTGCATAGAAAAATCCTGAGCAAGTTTTTGTTGAGTATGCGTCCTCGTGTACTGACGAAGCGGGAGGCAAGTGGTACGCTTTCAAACCCGAGCAAAACAATCTTGGTGACACCTACAATCTGTCATGGAAAAGTCACCCAAACTTTAGGTGGAGACAACCCCAAAATTCTCGAAAAAAATTCTCAAACCCACCTAACCGGTTTCAACCTAATGGTTCGATCCCAAACCGCCCCTTAAACAACAATCCTCAAAGTTTTAGAAATCAATCAAATCTCGAAGGATTGCTGTCCGACTTCATGGCATCTCAAGACGCTAAATTGTCCAAGTTTGAAGCCGATTTTAAACAACAACAAAGCAAGATGACCAACAAAATTCACCTAGTCTTGAAGGCCATCACCAATCGAATAATGGGAGTACTCCCAAGCGACATGGTCAAGAACCCGAAACTGAATGTTAACTCTACCTCTCCAATTTTGTCTACTCGTTCTCACCCAATAGAAGACCCTTAATGCTCAACCCGAATCTATAGTTCAATCAACGTTGTCACAATATGTCCCAAGCAGCCGGACGAATCCCAAAACAACAAGCTAGAAGAAGAAGAGGAGTAAGAGGAGGACGTAAAATACTTTGATACCTTCCTTAGCTTAGATGAGTTAAGATATCACGAATGGCTCTTGAAACACCCTCGACCCCCATAGGTAAAGGCCAAGATTATGACCATGAACTTGAATAACGTGAAGTTTTCTTGCATGATTGGTTACTTTGACAAAAAGCAAGCCTATTTAGATATGGAATCACCGATCAATGTAATGTCCAGGCTTCATTATAATTGGATCATGAGTAATAGGTTGGAACCAAGGAGGAAACCATCAAACCCTAAAAAAAATTGCAATTTTGTGGGAAGAGTTAAGGGTTTAAATTTTTTTATTAGGAACTTCACTTACGAATATGATTTCATGGTGCTTGAGGATACCACTAGTGTCATTGATCATGACCTAGGTTTAGTGGTATTCGAAAAACCGTTCGCGGAAACGACCAGGCTAATTTTTGATAAGAAGGAAGGGACGGTTGCATTTGAAGGTAATAATGAGAAGCTTATATTTAAAATGCCTCAAAATATGAAATTTTTCAAGAACGTTGATTTCACGGGGATCAGTACCGGCAAGATACCACCATTCATCATAGGAGGCAATGATGATGATATTGAGAAACCCACTACTCGAACAGCTTTAATTTAGGACCCGAGTACAAGTATGATGAAAGCGTATGTAAAGCCATTCGAAGCCTAATAAGAATGAAGAATATGAGGAAGAACAAAAGAGAAGTCACGTAAGGACGTGTGACTTCGAGTCTAGCTACAATACTCATAAATAAAGAAAAGCGCTTAATATTTATTTTCTCGCATTTATGAGTGTCTTGTGTTTTAATTCTTTATCGTTTATTCTTGTATGTTTGTGTGTGTGTGTGTGTGTGTGTGTGTGTGTGTGTGTGTGTGTGTGTGTGTGTGTGTGTGTGTATATATAGGGGACCGTTCTTTGCAGAACCAGTTTTTTGTACAGAACCATTTTTACACCCTTGGATTGTTTGATCAATGGTTAATAATAGATGAGACATTTATGTAGGTATTAAAACTTTTTATTTAATTCAAAAGGGTATAACGGTAAAAGATTTTTTTATATTTTATTTTTAAATTTTTTTTATAGAAAAACGTTTTTTTGAATACTAGATTTTTGGAATTTTCATTTAATTTTATTTTTTTTGCTTTTTAACATTTTTTTACAATTTGTTTTATTCCTTTTTATTTTGGTTTTAAATTCTTTTTATTCATTTTCAGCAAACATATTTTAAAAGACGTCAGTGCATATATGTTTTTTAATCAACTAAAATCAACGAATAAAACCTCAATAATAATTCAAAACTGATATATTTTATGTTACATTTATTTAATTACAAGTAAAAAAAACTACATATGTAATAATTGTGCTTCTTGATAAAAAATACGTTTGTGCACTCGCAATAAAAAATATACAAGTAATAATCGTATTGCGTCCGCATATTATCCTCTTGTCCTCGTGTGTACTCATCTACATTCCTTCAATATCATTCTTATCACTTCATAGGTCTTGAATGTTACGATCATCTTCATAAATCCTGATAAAAATATATAACAATTAGTATAACATGTATGCACATTCTTTGATTATATTAAATTGTGTAAGCGAACAAACATATAACACATTTTTTCATTCCTTTATACTAATTTTATATCAGCCACAAAACATATATTTTCATTGATTTTATATCAACCATAAAACATATATGCACACCGTTATATTGACTTTATTTCAGTCATAAAACATCTATGCATACCTTGAAATACATATGCACACCACTTATATTTCAACCATAAAACTTATATTGACTTTTATGTTAGCCATAAAACTCTATGTCACACCTTGGAACACATATGCACACTTACGTTAACTTCATATTAACCTTGAAACACATATGCACACCACTTGAAATACATATGTACACCACTTGAAAGTAGGGGTGAGCTCCGAACCGACCCACAAAACCGTAACCGACCCTAAAAACTAGAAACTTTGAAAATACCATAAAGTTTAACTATACAAAAATATAGCATATATAACTTATGCTACTAGTATTGTCGCAAGAACTTGTACAATGGACTACAATCTCAGTAGCATAAGAAAAGTAAGACGACAATCACAATTTTAAAAGCAATTCCATCATTCTATGGCATTCCAGTAGCAAACCAAAAGCAATGTTTAATGTTTTCATAGTAAACAAAAAGAACTATAATGGTGGACAAAAAGAACCACATTAATAACAAATCATGACAGTACACACAAGACTTTTGTTGTTCAAAAAAAAGTACACACGAGACTGCCTTCTATGATACTTGTTCTTTTCTAGTAGCAAACTATGACCGTCTTCAATGGTACTTGTTTTCTTGATGATTAATTTTTGAAAAAAAATAAAACAAAACAAGTAACCAGTACTTTATCCAAACGTCTAGAAAATGGCAAAGTGGTGATGCAAAGAAAACATATAATAAGTACATTATCTAAACACATAGAAAATGGAGACCAAATGGTGTCCTTCTCCAAATATGTATATCAATTTAATTATGAAAACTTACATGATGTAGATCGTTGGTATATAATTGACACAATTGAAATTATAAATATCAACAAACAAATAAAGATCCATGTAGGCGCTAGGTTTTTTATTGTGCGAGATCTTGTTGTACAAAACATGATGATGGTGATGAAAACTTAGACTGCGGCTAGGGTTTGGGATGAGGAAGAAAGATATTGAAAAATGAATCGGTAATTTAGAATTGGATGGATATTTCTTATTTCTTATCAGTTAAATAAAAACTGATCTCCCCCTTGATTTTAGGATTTTTTACAGTTATCTTATTAATTGTGGCATATGTAAAATACCCTAAATATCCTTTCAATTATTCTATGAATAAAATAAATAGAAAATAATTTACTAAATTTTGATTGGTTAGTAGATAGTTCTGTAGGTTCTGTACAAAAAAATGGTTCTGCAAAGAAAATGCCACTATATATATATATATATATATATATATATATATATATATATATATATATATATATATATATATATATATATTGTAATCATGCTTTGTTTTGTTTTTAACTTCGTCTTATTAACAATCTAAGGTATTATGCATAAAATAAGTACAGGGAAAATTATTCGGTTTATAAGAACCAATTCAAACATATAAAATAAATTATTTAGATTAATTCGCGTCAGTTTCGAGTCATATGATTGTAATGATTAATTTCCAGGTTTTATGCAGTATTTTCTACAGGAAACAACTAATAAAATTGCGTGCATAAAAATTTTCTTGTAATACGAATGTGAAATTTACACAGTTTGTGAAGACGACGTCAGAAAATAATGCGACGCCGTCTGGATTTTCAAGCTATCGCGTCAGGATTTTTCCTGACGGCGTCAAACCCTCAGACATGTGAAAATTCGAATTTTTCAATTATTTTCAAAAAATAATTTTGCACAATCTTTAAAATTTGTATTTTTCTTATAAACCTACAGAAACCTAGAATTATATCATCACTTTCATCTGATATGTACTGCTTTCATAAAGTCCAAACGTCTTAAAGGTTTTTGTTGAATATATATAATCTCGCCGGTTTTTTCGCTTGTGTAGTTGTCTTTGTCTTTGATTTACAGGTTATATTTGATGAGAAGAAGCTTAGAAGTTCTTAGGAAGTTTCATTAGACGATTCTTGGAGGACTATTTAACCAGTTATCGCATGTTTCTTCTCCATTATTGAGCAAACCAGGGGAGTACTAGTTTCTTTTACTTGTTTTCTTTTCCCTTTATTTATTTTACAGGTACTTTTAAAGAACATTAAGGACAATGTTCAACTTAAGTGTAGGGGAAATAAGCCTTAGAAACTATTCCTTCAATTGTCATTTGCTTTGTCCTTAAAATGATGGGTAATATATCAAAACATAGCGTGAAAGGTAATTTTGACCAAAATTTAAATTTTTTTATGACACATACTGACGAAAACCGAGTATTAATAGCGTCTCATGGATAGGAATTCATATGACTAGCACAAAAACCGTCGTTACGGATGTGTACGTATGGTCTTTGTCGCTTTTTCTAGAACATTGGTATCGGTATTAAATTATATAAGTGTACCGGTAGTAAATTAAATTCTAGAACTTGTTTTTGTGATGCACCCTGAGACCGCATAGTAAGTATTAGGATTTGCTAGATCAGAGGCAAACCCATGTTTAAAACCTGTAAATGTTATGATGGTCACCTCAATCATATAACTATCTCACACCCTTTCCATGCACTTATTTTTAGTGTTGGATACCCCTAGTACACCTCTTTAAGCCTGTCTTTTTCACGGTTCTCGTAATTTTCTAGTTAAGCCGGACTATTAATGAAGAGCGTTGTCACCCTTAAACTAATTGTTACACCTAAATCGCCTTAACCTACCTTGTATGTACTCGCTTTTAATACAGGTTGCTAAGCCCTTATCCTTGTAAATATAGTTTTGGGACGATTGGGATTCATGGTAGTATTTATTTCGCGGAATAATATGGAAAAAAATTAATCAATACCCACCCCCATATTTTGTCAATGACTCCATGTTATGTTGATCCACCTCAATTCGGGTCATTAGTTAGATTGTAATTATGAGTTCTAAAACTCAAGTGTAGGGGTGTGTTTATAAACCCTAAGTATGATGTATTATTTTAAAAAAAGAAATAGAAAAGAAAAAGAAAAGAGATTGATGTAGAGTTGTGTAGAGTTTGGTATATCATTGTTAGGTGGGGGGGGGAGGTGTTTGGGTCTTGGAGCGACCCAAATCAGCATGTAGTCTATAATAATTAGCTAACCTTTTCACCCCAAATTCACCCAAAAAGCTACCCTTAAATATATCCCATCCGTTTTTGTTTCCATATATGTTATCTTACCCGAACATCACAACCCTTTAAAAGACCTCTTTGATAGTAATTTCTAGTACTTGCGCCTAGTGGTGGAGGTTTGATCCTTTACCAAGCCTATGGTAATTTATATGCTACGACAGGTAATGAGTGTTATTTTCCCGTTTCCCATATTGTTATAATTCATTATACACCTGAGAGAAAGAGAGAATTCAAACACTTATGTGAGGTGCTAGTATATAACTTCCGTGCTTTTAATTACGAGGTCTAGAAGGTTGTGTCATAAAATATCTTTGAAAAGTAGGTTAAATGCCCCCGATATTGCTATTGTCTAGGTAGAAAAGCCCATTTGCTTGAGGACAAGCAAATCCCAAGTGTAGGGGTATTTGATGAGGTGTCATTTTATACACTTTTTCAGGATCATTTAACCCCCTAAATCATGCAAATATGCCCAAATTATGTACTTAATCGTTCCTTTTTGTGTTTTTAGCACTTGGATGGCTTTTGGAGGAAATACACGTGACTTGGGCTCATTTGGAGAAGAAACGGACAAGACTACTACTCTACACCAAATCTCTTGAAGAATACGTGTGGAGACGGCGTCACATTTTAATGTGACGGCGTCATGGCTTACAAAGGACGGTGTTAGATTTCTTGCGATGGCGTCAAGATCCACCCGACTTAAAGAAGCCCTAGAAGATTCGGCCGAGCGACGGCATCAGGATTATAACGCGACGTCATCGCTCCTGTTTTCCTATATATACAAATTCGTTTTTAGGGTTTTAAGTGTGTAACTTGTGGGAACTGAACCCTACTTTTAAAGACGATTAGAGCTGCCATTTAGGCCATTTTTAGGGTGTTAAACCCCTTTCGTACCGGCCTTAATTACATGTTTTAATCATGTGAAATCTCCTATCTTTTATCATTTAATATGTCTATGTGTTGTCTTATTGATTCTGTTCATCCAACGTCCCTTTTTACCTGCTGGCTAACCTTTAATATTTACTTAAGAGTGCATGAAACTTATTTGTAGATCCTTTTTATTGTTGCTCTTTGATGGATGTACGAGTTAGGCTTGAAAACTAGCCATAGAAAGATATTAAATGACATAACGTCTAGGAAACGTGAGTGCGTAAAAGGATACTATCGTTAAAAGTCCTTCATACTACCTTACCCCCTAATATGGTTGATCCTCTTAAGTGTTTTTAATCATGTAATGTACTCCTTAGAGGCCTAGTAAATAGTCCGTTCCGGATACTATTTTACTTGTGTGTTGCCTTAATGGAAGATTACGTAGACGGCGTTTTCGTGTCATTCGCTCATGAATAAGGAAATACTTACACAAATCATCACAAGTGTGACAAAGCAATAGAATTAGGAAAAGCAAACTAAGAAGTAGTGCATGATTAAGTAAATAGTTTGTTTACCATATAAGTTTTCACCAAAGTAGTTTAGATTTATACTTAGTTTAATTAGCTAAAACCAAACCAAACCTCTCAAAACCAGAATTTTACCTGCTTTCTATATAATATAAAAATACAAAAATAATCTTCTCTCAATCCCTTAGACCTCTGTTATATTCTATTTGATCTTTCCCAATCTATTCCCCTAGATAATGATAACAACCCCCGAGTCTTGCCTTACTACATTACAACGGTTAGGTACTCTGCCTAGGGAGTTGTAAAACTTCATGTGCGTTTTCAATGACCGCATCAGTTGTGACTCATAAAGAATTTTACAACTCCATAGGCAGTGTACCTAACCATTGTAGTGTAGTATAGACAAGACTCGGGGGTTGTTATTGTTCTCTAGGGGAATAGGTTGGAAAGGCTCGAACAGAATATAATAGAGGTATAAGGGTTGAGAAAAGATTATTTTTGTATTTTATATTTTTATAAAAAGCAGGTAAAAATCTAGTTTAAGAGGTTGGTTTTGGTTTTAACGAATTAAACTAATAATAAATCTAAACTACTTTGGTGAAAACTTATATGGTAAACGAACATATTTACTTAATCATGCACTACTCCTTAGTTTGCTTCTCCTAATTCTATTTCTTTGTCACACTTGTGATGATCTGTGTAAGTATTTCCTTAGTCATGAGCGAATTACACGAAAACGACATTTACGTAATATTCCGTTAAGACAACGCACAAGTAAGGTAGTATGAAGACTATTACAAGGCCCCTAAGAGTACATTACATGCATTAAAACACTTAAGAAGGATCAACCATATTAGGGGTAAGGTAGTATGAAGACTGTTACCGATGGTATCCTTTCTACACACTCGCATTTCCCTAGACGTCTATGCCAATTTAATATCTTATGGCTAGTTTTCTAAAGCCTAACGCGCACATCCATCACAAGAAGAAATATTAAAAAGATCTACAAACTAAGTTTCATGCAATCATAAGTAAATACTAATGGATCTTGCCTAACATGTTAAAAGGAAGCAAAGAACAAGAATCAATCAAACATCACATAGACATATTATATGATAAAAGATAGGAGACTTCACTTGATTAAAACATGTGTTTAAGGCTGATACAAGAGGGTTTGACACCCTAAAAACAACCCAAACAGCTGCTATAATCGACTTTTAATAATGGGGTTCAGTTCACAAAATTTACACATTTAAAACCCTAAAAACGAGTTTGTATATATAGGAAAACGGGCGCGACGGCGTCACGTTATAATCCTGACGATATCCAAACTCGTGTTTAGGCTTTTAAGTGTGTAACTTTTGGGAACCGAACCCTATTATTAAAAGTCGATTATAGCAGCTGTTTGGGTCATTTTTAGGGTGTCAAAACGCTCTTGTGTCAGCCTTAAACACATGTTTTAATCAAGTGAAGTCTTCTACCTTTTATCATTCAATATATCTATGTGGTGTTTGATTGATTCTTATTCTTTGTTTCCTTTTAACATGCTAGGCTAGATCCATTAGTATTTACTTATGATTGCATGAAACTTAGTTTGTAGATCCTTTTAATATTGCTTCTTGTGATGGATGTGCACGCTAGGCTTTAGAAAACTAGCCATAAGATATTAAATTGGCATAGACGTCTAGGGAAACGCGAGTGTGTAGAAAGGATACCATCAGTAACAGTCTTCATACTACCTTACCCCTAATATGGTTTATCCCTCTTAAGTATTTTAATGCATGTAATGTACTCTTAGTGGCCTTGTAATAGTCTTCATACTACCTTACATGTGCGTTGCCTTAACGGAATATTACGTAGATGGCGTTTTCGTGTAATTCTCTCATGACTAAGGAAATACTTACACAGATCATCACAAGTGTGACAAAGCAATAGAATTAGGAGAAGCAAACTAAGGAGTAGTGCATGATTAAGTAAATACGTTCGTTTACCATATAAGTTTTCACCAAAGTAGTTTAGATGTATTATTAGTTTAATTAGTTAAAACCAAAACCAACCTCTTAAACTAAAATTTTACCTGCTTTTTATAAAAATATAAAATACAAAAATAATATAATCTCAACCCTTAGACCTTTGTTATATTCTATTAGAGAACGATAATAACCCTCGAGTCTTTCCTATACTACACTACAACAGTTAGGTACACTGCCTAGGAAGTTGTAAACTCTTTGTGAGTCACAACGACCCGCATCATGTACTAGAAACTCAATTTAACCTAACGGTTAAATTGCTTTTAGGAGTGAAGTTGAGTTCGTGGAATAACCCACAAAAATGGTCGTGTTCAGCCTGAATTGAGCACCACTAGCAATAATATCATATTCATTCTCTAACTTGACTAAATGGTTATTCCTAAATGTGCCTGAAGTTTGTTTACATTGATGAAATTTGTCTTTCATTAGAATTTCTTATTAAAAAGTAGTAATTAGGATTTTATTAAACGTACCTAGACTTATTGCATCTCACATATGTGTTTTGAAGTTTCAAGATAATAACTTGTTTTTATGTGATATGATTACATGCCTTCATGATTATCTTGATGCTAAACGATTATTTGCTTAATTATCAAAGGCATGTTTATTATATAGGTTTTGTCTTTGTCTAGCAATCCCGATATAATACCTCTTAGTTTATCTAAATAATACATGCTATTAAATGCTAACTGTTAACATGTTTTACATGATGTTTGCATTTAAATTAATCATTTTTCTTATACGTCATTTTACATGACTTAAATGTTAGTTGTACACCTACACTATGTTGATTTGATGCATAACGGATTTTGTCAGATGCATCTAGGTATATCTTTCTTGACACTAGAATTTATACTTTTATTACACGCTGCCTTTAGCGTCACAATCTACAAAGTCATAATAATCTCAAAATGGTCTTAAATCTTTTAGAGTCTCCATGCACACATTTCCTTAATCATTATCTCGTTTCCTTCCAAATAATCCACTCTTTTGTCAATGGAAGGTTAGATACAAATCTAATACACCTCTAAGTAGGTTTGACAACCTAAATATTTCATCTGAAATATTCAAGTAACTTTAACTTGCGATCGCAAACATTAAAAGTCATATCCAAAAATTCATATTCAAGCCTTTTAACAACGTATGTTAAAACACTTATTCAAAAGCTAAAAGCTAACACCAACCTTCCGTGACAAAGGACTTACGAGTTCCTGCATAAGTAATTCGCAATTTCGTCCATCCTTGTGTGAATATACACTCCTTTGAGACCAAGTACATTCTTTTTTGTTAGTTCCCTTCATCCCTATAGGAATGTCATGTATGCTTATAATTAAGCCCGCGCCTCATACATAATGAGGATACAAAATTTATTCATTCGATTTATAGTAAATAAATCATAATACCATCCTTATTTCCAAAGCTCTGTCGAGTGCCAAAGTCTTCAAAATAATGGATAATGTGTCTATAACAAAATTGGTATTTTGAGTCTCTTATTTTTTTCGTCAAGAAAACATTCTTTGTCTTTCGGGAAATCGTGATCACCTATCAGAGTGTAGTGGTCTTAAAATCATCACTTAGATGAATCCTAAGGTTTCAAATAGAGTCTTACTCATACTTCTATGTTCTCACTCATATCTTTTTCATTTAAGTTATTACCTCATGTCCTAGAGCCTATCAAGTCTACTTACATAACTATCTTAATCTCTAAGGGTTTTCATTCAAATCACCTTGATCATCATCTTTCACTCACCATAAACGGTCAAATACCCAAAACTCCTCATAATAACTCATTCTCACTCAAAACTCATCATAATAACTGTCTTGTATTTTAAGGATCTATGTCTTACCTATAAACGAGTTTGTCACTCATTTTTTATGTCTACTTTATTTCACAAAAACCTTAATCACGCCTCTACCTTTATATTGATGGTTAATATCTTTCGTCTACCATTTTTGCTACCACCTTTTAGACAACCTCATACCTCGTCATGAGATTATTCTATGAACATTCGTAATGCTCGAGAAGAGCTACATAACTTCATGGATGAAGTTCTTCGTATGTTAATCATCATCCGTCTTGACATTATCAAGCCATCGCTTCCGCCCTCATTTGTCCTCTTCTTTATTTATCTTTATTTTCCCACACCTTATGTCCGGATGAGCATGGATTAAGTGTGAGGGAAAACACTTCGTACACATAGAGTCTTCACTATTCACATCTTTCTTTTTGAACCACCTTTCACAATGCATAAACCTATGCCCAACTTGATGTTCCTCTATAGATCAACATGCTATCCTTATATCCCGACACTCATAAGCATATTTGCCTTTGTTGTCAAAAGTTAAGTGAATTTCGTAATGAAATGCGTCTCATTCTCAAACTCAATCCTTACAACTGTTATACCTATAGTCTATCACTACACAATAAATCCCTTTAGTAACAAACATTGATCCTCACATGCAAACTTCCAAACAAATGAAATTATCTCCTCAAGAACATCCCACACTTGCTCTATAACCATCCAAACATTTCCACTTTCTAGCAAGTGAAGAATACAAAGAAGATATTTAAGCTTCAAGTGTTATCGAGTCACCACATTGTTGTGTCTTTCATTTTTCATTCACCATACAAGAACTAACAACCTATATGTCACCACCATGAGAGAACTACCACCTCATTTCACATATCCACCATTGTTCGTCAACATTGATAACCAATGATGACATCAAATAACGTCTATTTTATAGCATCATTTATCCCATGTAAATAACCCATTTTGTATGATATTGCAAAGAATTGTTACTTAATCGTTTATATTTGAGAATTGCAGTAATTATGGAGTAATTGGTGAAACATAGCAAAAGGCGCGCATTCTGGAGCTTAAATGAAGATATTTTCTAAAGATTTACTATTCTGATAGACCATATTCGTACCATCAAGAAAGATACGGCTATTCATGCAGCAGCTCACCCAAGACCATAAAATTAAAAAAGCAATACGCCGTATCCAGATGACTCAATACGCCATATTTAAGATATGGAATCAATATAATATTCTGGAAGATATCAAACATGGTCCCTACTCCAAGAAATTCCTAATACGCCGTATCCAACCCATTGGATACGCCGTATCGAACCGACTATCAGACCCTATATATGGACGACCCAAAACTCAGTTTTAAGTATGCAAGTGAATCCCTAAACCACCAAGTCGACCAAGAGACGATCAGAAGAGCACAGAAGGTCAGAAAATAGCCTCAAGATCATAGGAAAACTCTTGTAATCTTTGTTCAACCGAATACGCGTTCGATCGAGGTTTCTTTACTTTAATCATTCTAAAATCAAATTGTGTGTATTTTTACAATGACTATCGGCTGATACCTTTAGGTATCAGCCATGTTTATGAAGATCTAATGTTTGATTTGTTTATCTCGATTGCTTAATTTATCATTGATTGTTGTTTATGTTTATCAACTTATATTCGTTTACGTGCTTAAGTGTGCGACCTATCATTCAATTGGGTCTAGTCCTACATATTTAAAATTTGTGCGTAACATCGTGTGTTGTTTTAGGCGTAGCAAAGAGTCGGGGAATAGCTCATCCATATGCAAGTTCTTTATAAATCTAGAATTATAGGATCACAAATATTGACCTATCTTTGCCTTTAGATTAGTGAGCTTAGTTGAGCCATAAGGTGACCTTGGTATCAACGAGTACATTCTTATTTCATTGGTAAGGACTCGGACAGTGGACTACTAGTATATAAATCGCCATTAAGCAGTAAGTGGGTAAAGTCTCAATAAGCTAAGGTTTAGTAAAAGCACCATTACTTAGATCCTAAGATAGATTATAATTAACATAAGGATTCTTTATGAGGATGCGTCTAATTGTGACAGGATTAGCGTGTCTATGCCTTAGGAAGAAGTACCGCCTAAGTCTAGATAAGACAATCATTGCACTAAATAAACAAACTTGCGTTTTATCAGATTATTCATGGTTGATACATTTTCCTTACATTAGTTCTCGACCATTTCTCTATCGTTTGTTTGTCTTCTTGTGTGTGTTTATTGCTTTACTCGTCATCAAAACCTTAGGTTAGATACACAAAACCGTGCCAGTCTCTCAGGCTGAAACCCTCCTTTTGTATTAGTTTTAGGTTTAACATAGATAACTAAAATACTGATAGAATTAGGAATTAACGCTCTCGCTTTTAGTGATCGACACCCTACTTACCAACTAAGCTACATTTGACCGGGTACACTACCCGTTAAAGTGTTGTTTTTAGGTATAGTCGGCATAAAATAAATAGTAAAACTTGATACATAAATAACACCTACAGAATGACACATCAACTGCATGAACCTCTTAACAAGTATTCTAATGTAGTTTATGTCATTGTTACTGATTTGTTATTAAGAGACTTTTGATAATGTTTTGAATACATAATAATTATCGTGAGATGATGTATCCAAAATCATTAAAACTTTGTTTTTCTAAAGACTCCCCCTTAAACATTGACTCATTTTGAAAATGACACCAAATGTAGAAGAATTGTCTTGTAAAACTTTATGAGGGATGGAGTGTTGAAAACACAATTTTAAAAGATTTTAAATTGTCATTGATAAATTCTTGAAAAATTATGTTCAACATTTTGAAAAACATTATGTTAGAAGACTTCTCTTTTAACGCTAAGGATAAGCGCACTGAAATGTACACTTTCCTTTGTCATTCGGGTCCGAGTTGCAATCTGAGAGCGATTACAAGTCATAAAGAAAATTAGAAATGACATGTTTTGAAAGCATTTGAAACTCTTCCTCGAACTTCATTTACACACTTGTGTCAATGTTAATCGACATTTCTAGGCACGTAAATGTTATCGATTCCAAGAGACATGTCGAGAAGATTCTTTTTTGGAAATTTTCTAATTTTCTGATTTTGTATTTTCTTTTTGAAATTTTATATTTTTGTATTTGTTTTAATAGGTTTTATATTTTTATGTTTTGCTTTTCTAAAAAATATTAACAAGCCGATGTTTGATGACATATCAAGCAGATTCATTTGCCAGAACCTCTAGTTCTGCTAGAGTCAAACATCTCATACCATTTCGTGTGACAAGATATTGAAACCTATCTTCGGGTAAAACTTTAGTAAACATATCAGCTAATTGGTATTCAGTTCTAACAAAGTACAATTCTATTATACCATTTTCAACCTGTTCCTTGATAAAATGGTAGCGAGTATGGATCTGCTTGGTATGGGAGTGCTACACGCGGTTGCCTGAGATTGCTATGGCTGATTGAGAGTCGTAATACAACGATATTTTGTTATAGTTGAAGCCATAATCCTTAAGCTGTGTCCTCATCCACATTACTTGAGCATAACTTGCAGATAATGCCACATACTCTGCTTTTGCTGATGACATTGTAGTGTAGTCCTGCTTTGTTCACATCTAGCTGACTAACTTATCACCTAGGAATTGCATTCCTTTAGAAGTGCTTTTGCGAGTATCAAGACATCCGGCATGGTTGGCATCTAAAAAGTTGTTAGTTTAAAGCTAGAATCCTTCGAATACCAGAGTCCCATATTAATGGTGCCCCTTAAATATCAAAAGATCCTTTTAACCTCTTTGAGGTGTTTTTCAATTGGTCTTGCTTGATAACGTGCACAATAACAAACTGCTTGCACTATGTCTGGTCTACTAGATGTCAGATACATGAGTGACCCAATTTTACTATGGTAGTCAGTTTGGTCCACGAGTTTTCCACTCAAGTCTGCATCCAATTTAGGTTTAGTAGCCATTGGTGTACCAACACTTTCACCTTTATCCATACCATGTTTTTTAAGTATTTCTAAAGCGTACTTAGCCTGATTGATAAAGATACCTCTTGGTGATTGGTGGATTTGTAGTCCTAGAAAGAATTTCATTTCCCTTATTAAGGACATCTCAAATCTACTTTTCATTAATTTTACAAATCGTTTAGAAAATTTAGGGTTTGTAGACCCGAAAATAATGTCATCGACGTAAATTTGCACAAGTAGAATGTCCTTCCCGTATCTTATTGTGAATAGAGTAGGGTCAATGGTACCTTTAGTAAAACCTTTGGACATCATGAAATTTGAGAGTTCATCATACCAGGCTCTCGTAGCTTGCTTTAATCCATATAGAGCTTTCCTTAGACAGTAAACTTTTTTGGATGATCAGGATCAACGAACCCATCTGGTTGTGCAACATAAACCTCCTCCTCTAGTGGACCATTAATAAATTCCATTCTCACATCCATATGATCAATTGGAAAAGACTTGTGTGTAACATATGCGACGAAAATCTGAACAGCTTCCAAGCGAGCAACTGGTGCAAATGATTCCTCAAAATCAATACCTCTTCCTGAGCATATCCCTTAGCTACAAGTCGTGCCTTATTGCGAATTACAGTTTCATGTTCATCCTTTTTGTTATTCCATAACCACTTTAGCTTGATTACAGTCTTGCCAAAGGGTTTGTCTACGAGTTCCCAGACTTGTAGTCTGTCAGATTGATGAAGTTCTTCTTGCATTGCCTCTATCCATGCAGAATCAGCCATTGCCTCCTTAATGTTTTTTGGTTCAGCAGTACTCACGGTGAGTGCGAACATATACATTTCAAGATCTGTTGCAAGTTGTCATCTTGTTTGCACTGGCTTGGATGGATTTCCACGAACTTGTTCTAGCGGGTGAACTTTCATCCATCGGTATTAGAAATCGTGTGGTTGATAGAAGGTATACATATTTGAATTATCATTATTGTGTGAGGAAGACTCAGTAATTTCTCATACCGGTGTACATAAAGGATTGATTAATTCATCTTGTTGAAATTGTGTATCTACTGCTTGATTATTGTTGTTTTCCTCAGCATTAACATTTGTAGTTGGAGTTGTTGGTTCTGTTGAAGATTGAATATTTGCTGTAGGTGGTGTGTCTTGTTTTTTAGAATTGTCGGTGGGAGAAGAAGACTTGTGGATACTTGAAGTACCTGCATTGAAAATTTTATCTTACAAAGGACCAAAAAGAAGATCCAACACTTGTTGTAACGAAGATGTTGTATCTACTGAAGGAGAAACATTTTGTAGTTGAGGCGCAGGGCCAGAGTTGTATTAATCTAATGCCTTTTATAGTTGGAGAATGAGGCCTAAAGTGTTATTATCAACAGACGTCTCTGTCATCACTTTGATTTCATCAAACTTAATATGCATGGATTCAACTATCAATCGGTGTTGGGATTAAAAGCCTTCTTAATGCTGCTAGTATTACTGCTGCTCATATCAGAGTAAATGTTGCTCAGTTATGTTAGTGCTGCTCAAGAACTTTAGAGAAAAATTCTAAGTGTTTACTACTGCTAGTACATAGTTAGTACTGCTAGTGTAAAGTTACTACTGCTAGTGCATATTAGTGCTGCTCAGAGACTTAGAAGAAAAACTGCTAAGTAGTTACTACTGCTGGTACAAAAGTTACTATTGTTAGTACAAAAGTAGTTAATGCTGCTGAAGGAGTTAATGCCATTAGTAAAGAAGTTAGTACTGCTGAGCTGGTTAGTACTGCTTATGTGATTTATATGAGTTATTTGTGTAAAAGATATGTATAACTTATTTGTTTAAAAGATTTGATATACTTAGGAAAGTATTGTAAGCCGTTTTAGACTCCTTGGTGTATAAAAGGAGGTTCTAGGGCATAGAGTTTGATACGAGTCATTCATAGAATTATCATAGCTTCAAGGTCTTTGTAATCCTAATAGTTTGAGAGTATTCATATTATTTGCTTAATAATATTGGAGCTTTTATGTTTTGTTGAATTATATGTTCATTGTGTTTACTGTTTCATTAATAATTCTTTTTAATATTAAAGATTAGATTCTGCATAATCTTTAATACATTCACATAAAGTTTCTACTATAGTTGTGTTAGATTTATCTAATATAACTAAACCTTAAACAAGCTTAAGGAATTTGATCTATTAAAGTAGGATCCAACAAGAGGTATCATATTCCTAGGACAACATATGCCGACTGATCCGGCTCAGACTACACCTTAAAATACATATAATAAAATATCAAATATATAGTAAGGATAGTCTAAAAGCAGAGTCAATGATACCGAGAAGTAGTAT